>CALNHX010003049.1:0-160434 GCA_940337035.1 Agriotes lineatus
CAAGGTCACGAAAGGTCATCTCAAAGTCATCCCAAGGTGACATCACAAGGTCATCCCAAGGTCATCCCAAGGTCATCCCAAGGTCATCCCAAGGTTACCCCAAGGTCATCCCAAGGTCATCCCAAGGTCATCCCAAGTTCACCTCAAACTCATCCCAAGGTAATCCCAAGGTCATCCCAAGGTAATCCCAAGGTCATCCCAAGGTAATCCCAAGGTCATCCCAAGGTCATCCCAAGGTCATCCCCAGGTGACATCCCAAGGTCATCCCAAGGTCATCCGAAGGTCATCCCAAGGTCATCCCAAGGTCATTCTAAGGTCATCCCAAGGTCATCCCAAGGTCATTCCAAGGGCATCCCAAGGTTACCCCAAGGTCATCCCAAGGTCATCAGGTCATCCCAAGGTCATCCCAAGTTCACCCCAAAGTCATCCCAAGGTCATCCCAAGTTAATCCCAAGGTCATCCCAAGGTCATCCCAAGGTCATCCCAAGGTCATCCGAAGGTCATCCCAAAGTCATTCTAAGGTCATCCCAAGATCATCCCAAGGTCATTCCAAGGTCATCCCAAGGTCATCCCAAGGTCATCCCAAGGTCATCCCAAGGTCATCCCAAGGTCATCCCAAGGTTACCCCAAGGTCATCCCAAGGTCATCCCAAGGTCATCCCAAGGTCATCCCAAGTTCACCCCAAAGTCAACCCAAGATCATCCCAAGGTAATCCCAAGGTCATCCCAAGGTCATCCCAATGTCATCCCAAGGTCATCCCAAGGTCGTCTCAAGGTCATCCCAAGGTCATCCCAAGGTCATCACAAGGTCATCCCAAGGTCATCCCAAGGTCATCCCAAGGTCGTCTCAAGGTCATCCCAAGGTCATCCCAAGGTCATCCCAAGGTCATCCCAAGGTCGTCTCAAGGTCATCCCATGGTGACCTCCCAAGGTCATCCCAAGGTCATCCCAAGGTCATCCCAAGGTCATTCTAAGGTCATCCCAAGGTCATCTCAGGGTCATCTCAAAGTCATCCCAAGATCATCCCAAGGTCATCCCAAGGTCATCCCAAGGTCATCCCAAGGTAATCCCAAGGTCATCCCAAGGTAATCCCAAGGTCATCCCAAGGTCATCCGAAGGTCATCCCAAGGTCATCCCAAGGTAATCCCAAGGTCATCCCAAGGTAATCCCAAGGTCATTCCAAGGTCATCCCAAGGTCATCCCAAGGTTACCCCAAGGTCATCCCAAGGTCATCCCAAGGTCATCCCAAGTTCACCTCAGAGTCATCCCAAGGTAATCCCAAGGTCATCCCAAGGTAATCCCAAGGTCATCCCAAGGTCATCCGAAGGTCATCCCAAGGTCATCCCAAGGTAATCCCAAGGTCATCCCAAGGTCATCCCAAGGTCATTCTAAGGTCATCCCAAGGTCATCCCAAGGTCATTCCAAGGTCATCCCAAGGTCATCATAAGGTCATCCCAAGGTTACCCCAAGGTCATCCCAAGGTCATCCCAAGGTCATCCCAAGGTCATCCCAAGTTCACCCCAAAGTCATCCCAAGGTCTTCCCAAGGTAATCCCAAGGTCATCCCAAGGTCATCCCAAGGTCATCCCAAGGTCATCCCAAGGTCATCCCAAGGTCATCCGAAGGTCATCCCAAGGTCGTCTCAAGGTCATCCCAAAGTCATCCCAAGGTCATCCCAAGGTCATCCCAAGGTCATCCCATGGTCTTCTCAAGGTCATCCCAAAGTCATCCCAAGGTCATCCCAAAGTCATCCCAAGGTCATCCCAAGGTCATCCCAAGGTCGTCTCAAGGTCATCTCAAGGACATCCCAAGGTCATCACAAGGTCACCAAAGGTCATCTCAAAGTCATCCCAAGGTGACATCACAAGGTCATCCCAAGGTCATCCCAAGGTCATCCCAAGGTCATCCCAAGGTCATTCCAAGGTCATCCCAAGGTCATCCCAAGGTTACCCCAAGGTCATCCCAAGGTCATCCCAAGGTCATCCCAAGTTCACCGCAAAGTCATCCCAAGGTAATCCCAAGGTCATCCCAAGGTAATCCCAAGGTCATCCCAAGTTCACCCCAAAGTCAACCCAAGGTCATCCCAAGGTAATCCCAAGGTCATCCCAAGGTAATCCCAAGGTCATCCCAAGGTCATCCCAAGGTCAGCCCAAGGTCATCCCAAGGTCATCCCAAGGTCATCCCAAGGTCATCCCACGGTCATCCCAAGGTCGTTTCAAGGTCATCTCAAGGACATCCCAAGGTCGTCCCAAGGTCGTTTCAAGGTCATCTCAAGGACATCCCAAGGTCGTCCCAAGGTCATCCCAAGGTCATCCCAAGGTCATCCCAAGGTCATCCCAAGGTCATCCCAAGGTCATCCCAAGGTCATCCCAAGGTCATCCCAAGGTCGTCTCAAGGTCATCCCAAAGTCATCCCAAGGTCATCCCAAAGTCATCCCAAGGTCATCCCACGGTCATCCCAAGGTCGTTTCAAGGTCATCTCAAGGACATCCCAAGGTCGTCCCAAAGTTATCCCAAGGTCATCCCAAGGTCATCCCAAGGTCATCCCAAGGTCATCCCAAGGTCATCCCAAGGTCATCCCAAGGTCATCCCAAGGTCATCCCAAGGTCGTCTCAAGGTCATCCCAAAGTCATCCCAAGGTCATCCCAAGGTCATCCCAAAGTCATCCCAAGGTCATCCCACGGTCATCCCAAGGTCATCCCAAGGTCGTTTCAAGGTCATCTCAAGGACATCCCAAGGTCATCACAAGGTTACCAAAGGTCATCTCAAGGTCATCCCAAGGTCATCCCAAGGTCATCCCAAAGTCATCCCAAGATCATCCCAAGGTTATATCAAGGTCGTCTCAAGGTCATCTCAAGGACATCCCAAGGTCATCACAAGGTCACCAAAGGTCATCTCAAGGTCATCCCAAGGTCATCAAAAGGTCATCCCAAGGTCATCCCAAGGTGACATCCCAAGGTCATCCCAAGGTCATCCCAAGGTCATTCTAAGGTCATCCCAAGGTCATCCCAGGTCATTCCAAGGTCATCCCAAGGTCATCATAAGGTCATCCCAAGGTTACCCCAAGGTCATCCCAAGGTCATCCCAAGGTCATCCCAAGGTCATCCCAAGTTCACCCCAAAGTCATCCCAAGGTCTTCCCAAGGTAATCCCAAGGTCATCCCAAGGTCATCCCAAGGTCATCCCAAGGTCATCCCAAGGTCATCCCAAGGTCATCCCAAGGTCATCCCAAGGTCATCCCAAGGTGATCCCAAGGTCATCCCAAGGTCATCCCAAGGTCATCCGAAGGTCATCCCAAGGTCGTCTCAAGGTCATCCCAAAGTCATCCCAAGGTCATCCCAAGGTCATCCCAAGGTCATCCCAAGGTCATCCCATGGTCTTCTCAAGGTCATCCCAAAGTCATCCCAAGGTCATCCCAAAGTCATCCCAAGGTCATCCCAAGGTCATCCCAAGGTCGTCTCAAGGTCATCTCAAGGACATCCCAAGGTCATCACAAGGTCACCAAAGGTCATCTTAAAGTCATCCCAAGGTGACATCACAAGGTCATCCCAAGGTCATCCCAAGGTCATCCCAAGGTCATCCCAAGGTCATTCCAAGGTCATCCCAAGGTCATCCCAAGGTCATCCCAAGGTTACCCCAAGGTCATCCCAAGGTCATCCCAAGGTCATCCCAAGGTCATCCCAAGCTCATCCCAAGTTCACCTCAAAGTCATCCCAAGGTAATCCAAAGGTCATCCCAAGGTAATCCCAAGGTCATCCCAAGGTAATCCCAAGGTCATCCCAAGGTCATCCCAAGGTCATCCCAAGGTGACATCCCAAGGTCATCCCAAGGTCATCCGAAGGTCATCCCAAGGTCATCCCAAGGTCATTCTAAGGTCATCCCAAGGTCATCCCAAGGTCATTCCAAGGGCATCCCAAGGTCATCCCAAGGTTACCCCAAGGTCATCCCAAGGTCATCAGGTCATCCCAAGGTCATCCCAAGTTCACCCCAAAGTCATCCCAAGGTCATCCCAAGGTAATCCCAAGGTCATCCCAAGGTCATTCCAAGGTCATCCCAAGGTCATCCGAAGGTCATCCCAAAGTCATTCTAAGGTCATCCCAAGATCATCCCAAGGTCATTCCAAGGTCATCCCAAGGTCACCCCAAGGTCATTCCAAGGTCATCCCAAGGTCATCCCAAGGTCATCCCAAGGTCATCCCAAGGTTACCCCAAGGTCATCCCAAGGTCATCCCAAGGTCATCCCAAGGTCATCCCAAGTTCACCCCAAAGTCAACCCAAGGTCATCCCAAGGTAATCCCAAGGTCATCCCAAGGTCATCCCAAGGTCGTCTCAAGGTCATCCCAAGGTCATCCCAAGGTCATCCCAAGGTCATCCCAAGGTCATCCCAAAGTCATCCCAAGGTCGTCTCAAGGTCATCCCAAAGTCATCCCAAGGTCATCCCAAGGTCATCCCAAGGTCATCCCAAGGTCATCCCAAGGTTACCCCAAGGTCATCCCAAGGTCATCCTAAGGTCATCCCAAGGTCATCCCAAGGTCATCCCAAGGTCATCCCAAGGTTACCCCAAGGTCATCCCAAGGTCATCCCAAGGTCATCCCAAGGTCATCCCAAGTTCACCCCAAAGTCAACCCAAGGTCATCCCAAGGTCACCAAAGGTCATCTCAAGGTCATCCCAAGGTCATCAAAAGGTCATCCCAAGGTCATCCCAAGGTGACATCCCAAGGTCATCCCAAGGTCATCCCAAGGTCATCCCAAGGTCATCCCAAAGTCATCCCAAGGTCGTCTCAAGGTCATCCCAAAGTCATCCCAAGGTCATCCCAAGGTCATCCCAAGGTCATCCCAAGGTCATCCCAAGGTCATCCCAAGGTCATCCCAAGGTTACCCCAAGGTCATCCCAAGGTCATCCCAAGGTCATCCTAAGGTCATCCCAAGTTCACCCCAAAGTCAACCCAAGGTCATCCCAAGGTAATCCCAAGGTCATCCCAAGGTAATCCCAAGGTCATCCCAAGGTAATCCCAAGGTCATCCCAAGGTCATTCCAAGGTCATCCCAAGGTCATCCGAAGGTCATCCCAAAGTCATTCTAAGGTCATCCCAAGATCATCCCAAGGTCATTCCAAGGTCATCCCAAGGTCATCCCAAGGTCATTCCAAGGTCATCCCAAGGTCATCCCAAGGTCATCCCAAGGTCATCCCAAGGTTACCCCAAGGTCATCCCAAGGTCATCCCAAGGTCATCCCAAGGTCATCCCAAGGTCATCCCAAGTTCACCCCAAAGTCAACCCAAGGTCATCCCAAGGTAATCCCAAGGTCATCCCAAGGTCATCCCAAGGTCATCCCAATGTCATCCCAAGGTCATCCCAAGGTCGTCTCAAGGTCATCCCAAGGTCATCCCAAGGTCATCCCAAGGTCATCCCAAGGTCATCCCAAAGTCATCCCAAGGTCGTCTCAAGGTCATCCCAAAGTCATCCCAAGGTCATCCCAAGGTCATCCCAAGGTCATCCCAAGGTCATCCCAAGGTCATCCTAAGGTCATCCCAAGTTCACCCCAAAGTCAACCCAAGGTCATCCCAAGGTAATCCCAAGGTCAACCCAAGGTAATCCCAAGGTCATCCCAAGGTAATCCCAAGGTCATTCCAAGGTCATTCCAAGGTCATCCCAAGGTCATCCGAAGGTCATCCCAAAGTCATTCTAAGGTCATCCCAAGGTCATCCCAAGGTCATCCCAAGGTCATCCCAAGGTCATCCCAAGGTCGTCTCAAGGTCATCCCAAAGTCATCCCAAGGTCATCCCAAGGTCATCCCAAAGTCATCCCAAGGTCATCCCACGGTCATCCCAAGGTCGTTTCAAGGTCATCTCAAGGACATCCCAAGGTCATCACAAGGTTACCAAAGGTCATCTCAAGGTCATCCCAAGGTCATCCCAAGGTCATCCCAAAGTCATCCCAAGGTCATCCCAAGGTTATATCAAGGTCGTCTCAAGGTCATCTCAAGGACATCCCAAGGTCATCACAAGGTCACCAAAGGTCATCTCAAGGTCATCCCAAGGTCATCCCAAGGTCATTCTAAGGTCATCCCAAGGTCATCCCAAGGTCATTCCAAGGTCATCCCAAGGTCATCATAAGGTCATCCCAAGGTTACCCCAAGGTCATCCCAAGGTCATCCCAAGGTCATCCCAAGGTCATCCCAAGTTCACCCCAAAGTCATCCCAAGGTCTTCCCAAGGTAATCCCAAGGTCATCCCAAGGTCATCCCAAGGTCATCCCAAGGTCATCCCAAGGTCATCCGAAGGTCATCCCAAGGTCGTCTCAAGGTCATCCCAAAGTCATCCCAAGGTCATCCCAAGGTCATCCCAAGGTCATCCCAAGGTCATCCCATGGTCTTCTCAAGGTCATCCCAAAGTCATCCCAAGGTCATCCCAAAGTCATCCCAAGGTCATCCCAAGGTCATCCCAAGGTCGACTCAAGGTCATCTCAAGGACATCCCAAGGTCATCACAAGGTCACCAAAGGTCATCTCAAAGTCATCCCAAGGTGACATCACAAGGTCATCCCAAGGTCATCCCAAGGTCATCCCAAGGTCATCCCAAGGTCATTCCAAGGTCATTCCAAGGTCATCCCAAGGTCATCCCAAGGTTACCCCAAGGTCATCCCAAGGTCATCCCAAGTTCACCTCAAAGTCATCCCAAGGTAATCCCAAGGTCATCCCAAGGTAATCCCAAGGTCATCCCAAGGTCATCCAAAGGTCATCCCAAGGTCATCCCAAGGTCATTCTAAGGTCATCCCAAGGTCATCCCAAGGTCATTCCAAGGGCATCCCAAGGTCATCCCAAGGTTACCCCAAGGTCATCCCAAGGTCATCAGGTCATCCCAAGGTCATCCCAAGTTCACCCCAAAGTCATCCCAAGGTCATCCCAAGGTAATCCCAAGGTCATCCCAAGGGCATCCCAAGGTCATCCCAAGGTCATCCGAAGGTCATCCCAAAGTCATTCTAAGGTCATCCCAAGATCATCCCAAGGTCATTCCAAGGTCATCCCAAGGTCATCCCAAGGTCATTCCAAGGTCATCCCAAGGTCATCCCAAGGTCATCCCAAGGTCATCCCAAGTTCACCCCAAAGTCAACCCAAGGTCATCCCAAGGTAATCCCAAGGTCATCCCAAGGTCATCCCAATGTCATCCCAAGGTCATCCCAAGGTCGTCTCAAGGTCATCCCAAGGTCATCCCAAGGTCATCCCAAGGTCATCCCAAGGTCATCCCAAGGTCATCCCAAGGTTACCCCAAGGTCATCCCAAGGTCATCCCAAGGTCATCCTAAGGTCATCCCAAGTTCACCCCAAAGTCAACCCAAGGTCATCCCAAGGTAATCCCAAGGTCATCCCAAGGTAATCCCAAGGTCATCCCAAGGTCATCCCAAGGTCATCCCAAGGTCATCCCAAGGACATCCCAAAGTCATCCCAAGGTCGTCTCAAGGTCATCCCAAAGTCATCCCAAGGTCATCCCAAGGTCATCCCAAAGTCATCCCAAGGTCATCCCACGGTCATCCCAAGGTCGTTTCAAGGTCATCTCAAGGACATCCCAAGGTCGTCCCAAAGTCATCCCAAGGTCGTCTCAAGGTCATCCCAAGGTCATCCCAAGGTCATCCCAAGGTCGTCTCAAGGTCATCCCAAAGTCATCCCAAGGTCATCCCAAGGTCATCCCAAAGTCATCCCAAGGTCATCCCACGGTCATCCCAAGGTCGTTTCAAGGTCATCTCAAGGACATCCCAAGGTCGTCCCAAAGTCATCCCAAGGTCATCCCAAGGTCATCCCAAGGTCATCCCAAGGTCATCCCAAGGTCATCCCAAGGTCATCCCAAGGTCATCCCAAGGTCATCCCAAGGTCGTCTCAAGGTCATCCCAAAGTCATCCCAAGGTCATCCCAAGGTCATCCCAAAGTCATCCCAAGGTCATCCCACGGTCATCCCAAGGTCGTTTCAAGGTCATCTCAAGGACATCCCAAGGTCATCACAAGGTTACCAAAGGTCATCTCAAGGTCATCCCAAGGTCATCCCAAGGTCATCCCAAAGTCATCCCAAGGTCATCCCAAGGTTATATCAAGGTCGTCTCAAGGTCATCTCAAGGACATCCCAAGGTCATCACAAGGTCACCAAAGGTCATCTCAAGGTCATCCCAAGGTCATCAAAAGGTCATCCCAAGGTCATCCCAAGGTGACATCCCAAGGTCATCCCAAGGTCATCCCAAGGTCATCCCAAGGTCATTCTAAGGTCATCCCAAGGTCATCCCAAGGTCATTCCAAGGTCATCCCAAGGTCATCATAAGGTCATCCCAAGGTTACCCCAAGGTCATCCCAAGGTCATCCCAAGGTCATCCCAAGGTCATCCCAAGTTCACCCCAAAGTCATCCCAAGGTCTTCCCAAGGTAATCCCAAGGTCATCCCAAGGTCATCCCAAGGTCATCCCAAGGTCATCCCAAGGTCATCCCAAGGTCATCCCAAGGTCATCCCAAGGTCATCCCAAGGTCATCCCAAGGTGATCCCAAGGTCATCCCAAGGTCATCCCAAGGTCATCCGAAGGTCATCCCAAGGTCGTCTCAAGGTCATCCCAAAGTCATCCCAAGGTCATCTCAAGGTCATCCCAAGGTCGTCTCAAGGTCATCTCAAGGACATCCCAAGGTCATCACAAGGTCACGAAAGGTCATCTCAAAGTCATCCCAAGGTGACATCACAAGGTCATCCCAAGGTCATCCCAAGGTCATCCCAAGGTCATCCCAAGGTTACCCCAAGGTCATCCCAAGGTCATCCCAAGGTCATCCCAAGTTCACCTCAAACTCATCCCAAGGTAATCCCAAGGTCATCCCAAGGTAATCCCAAGGTCATCCCAAGGTAATCCCAAGGTCATCCCAAGGTCATCCCAAGGTCATCCCCAGGTGACATCCCAAGGTCATCCCAAGGTCATCCGAAGGTCATCCCAAGGTCATCCCAAGGTCATTCTAAGGTCATCCCAAGGTCATCCCAAGGTCATTCCAAGGGCATCCCAAGGTTACCCCAAGGTCATCCCAAGGTCATCAGGTCATCCCAAGGTCATCCCAAGTTCACCCCAAAGTCATCCCAAGGTCATCCCAAGTTAATCCCAAGGTCATCCCAAGGTCATCCCAAGGTCATCCCAAGGTCATCCGAAGGTCATCCCAAAGTCATTCTAAGGTCATCCCAAGATCATCCCAAGGTCATTCCAAGGTCATCCCAAGGTCATCCCAAGGTCATCCCAAGGTCATCCCAAGGTCATCCCAAGGTCATCCCAAGGTTACCCCAAGGTCATCCCAAGGTCATCCCAAGGTCATCCCAAGGTCATCCCAAGTTCACCCCAAAGTCAACCCAAGATCATCCCAAGGTAATCCCAAGGTCATCCCAAGGTCATCCCAATGTCATCCCAAGGTCATCCCAAGGTCGTCTCAAGGTCATCCCAAGGTCATCCCAAGGTCATCACAAGGTCATCCCAAGGTCATCCCAAGGTCATCCCAAGGTCGTCTCAAGGTCATCCCAAGGTCATCCCAAGGTCATCCCAAGGTCATCCCAAGGTCGTCTCAAGGTCATCCCATGGTGACCTCCCAAGGTCATCCCAAGGTCATCCCAAGGTCATCCCAAGGTCATTCTAAGGTCATCCCAAGGTCATCTCAGGGTCATCTCAAAGTCATCCCAAGATCATCCCAAGGTCATCCCAAGGTCACCCCAAAGTCATCCCAAGGTCATCCCAAGGTAATCCCAAGGTCATCCGAAGGTCATCCCAAGGTCATTCTAAGGTCATCCCAAGGTTACCCCAAGGTCATCCCAAGGTCTTCCCAAGGTCATCCCAAGGTCATCCCAAGGTCACCCCAAAGTCATCCCAAGATCATCCCAAGGTAATCCCAAGGTCATCCCAAGGTCATTCCAAGGTCATCTCAAGGTCATCCCAAGATCATCCCAAGGTCATCCCAGGGTCATTCCAAGGTCATCCCAAGGTCATCCCAAGGTCATCCCAAGGTCATCATAAGGTCATCCCAAGGTTACCCCAAGGTCATCCCAAGGTCATCCCAAGGTCATCCCAAGGTCATCCCAAGTTCACCCCAAAGTCATCCCAAGGTCTTCCCAAGGTAATCCCAAGGTCATCCCAAGGTCATCCCAAGGTCATCCCAAGGTCATCCCAAGGTCATCCCAAGGTCATCCCAAGGTCATCCCAAGGTCATCCCAAGGTCATCCCAAGGTGATCCCAAGGTCATCCCAAGGTCATCCCAAGGTCATCCGAAGGTCATCCCAAGGTCGTCTCAAGGTCATCCCAAAGTCATCCCAAGGTCATCCCAAGGTCATCCCAAGGTCGTCTCAAGGTCATCTCAAGGACATCCCAAGGTCATCACAAGGTCACGAAAGGTCATCTCAAAGTCATCCCAAGGTGACATCACAAGGTCATCCCAAGGTCATCCCAAGGTCATCCCAAGGTCATCCCAAGGTTACCCCAAGGTCATCCCAAGGTCATCCCAAGGTCATCCCAAGTTCACCTCAAACTCATCCCAAGGTAATCCCAAGGTCATCCCAAGGTAATCCCAAGGTCATCCCAAGGTAATCCCAAGGTCATCCCAAGGTCATCCCAAGGTCATCCCCAGGTGACATCCCAAGGTCATCCCAAGGTCATCCGAAGGTCATCCCAAGGTCATCCCAAGGTCATTCTAAGGTCATCCCAAGGTCATCCCAAGGTCATTCCAAGGGCATCCCAAGGTTACCCCAAGGTCATCCCAAGGTCATCAGGTCATCCCAAGGTCATCCCAAGTTCACCCCAAAGTCATCCCAAGGTCATCCCAAGTTAATCCCAAGGTCATCCCAAGGTCATCCCAAGGTCATCCCAAGGTCATCCGAAGGTCATCCCAAAGTCATTCTAAGGTCATCCCAAGATCATCCCAAGGTCATTCCAAGGTCATCCCAAGGTCATCCCAAGGTCATCCCAAGGTCATCCCAAGGTCATCCCAAGGTCATCCCAAGGTTACCCCAAGGTCATCCCAAGGTCATCCCAAGGTCATCCCAAGGTCATCCCAAGTTCACCCCAAAGTCAACCCAAGATCATCCCAAGGTAATCCCAAGGTCATCCCAAGGTCATCCCAATGTCATCCCAAGGTCATCCCAAGGTCGTCTCAAGGTCATCCCAAGGTCATCCCAAGGTCATCACAAGGTCATCCCAAGGTCATCCCAAGGTCATCCCAAGGTCGTCTCAAGGTCATCCCAAGGTCATCCCAAGGTCATCCCAAGGTCATCCCAAGGTCGTCTCAAGGTCATCCCATGGTGACCTCCCAAGGTCATCCCAAGGTCATCCCAAGGTCATCCCAAGGTCATTCTAAGGTCATCCCAAGGTCATCTCAGGGTCATCTCAAAGTCATCCCAAGATCATCCCAAGGTCATCCCAAGGTCACCCCAAAGTCATCCCAAGGTCATCCCAAGGTAATCCCAAGGTCATCCGAAGGTCATCCCAAGGTCATTCTAAGGTCATCCCAAGGTTACCCCAAGGTCATCCCAAGGTCTTCCCAAGGTCATCCCAAGGTCATCCCAAGGTCACCCCAAAGTCATCCCAAGATCATCCCAAGGTAATCCCAAGGTCATCCCAAGGTCATTCCAAGGTCATCTCAAGGTCATCCCAAGATCATCCCAAGGTCATCCCAGGGTCATTCCAAGGTCATCCCAAGGTCATCCCAAGGTCGTCCCAAGGTCATCCCAAGGTCACCCCAAGGTCAACCCAAGGTCGTCTCAAGGTCATCTCAAGGTAATTCCAAGGTCATCCCAAGGTCATCCCAAGGACATCCCAAGGTCATCCCAAGGTCATCCCAAGGTCATCCCAAGGTCCTCCCAAGGTCATCCCAAGGTCATCCCAAGGTCATCCCAAGGTCATCCCAAGGTCATCCCAAGGTCATCCCAAGGTCATTCTAAGGTCATCCCAAGGTCATCCCAAGGTCATCCCAAGGTCATCCCAAGGTCGTCCCAAGGTCATCCCAAGGTCATCCCAAGGTCGTCTCAAGGTCATCCCAAGTACATCCCAAGGTCATCACAAGGTAACCAAAGGTCATCTCAAGGTCATCCCAAGGTCATCCCAAGCTAATCCCTAGGTCATCTCAAGCTCACCCCAAAGTCATCCAAAAGTCATCCCAAGGTCATCCCCAGGTCATCCCAAGGTAATCCCATGGTCGTCTCAAGGTCATCCCAAGGTTACCCCAAGGTTACCCCAAAGTCATCCCAAGGTCATCCCAAGGTCATCCCTTGCATGTTGCTAGTAACATTCTGAGGCCATTATGCAGTCACGCTCAGACACCGAAATAGTACTACTAAATTAAAGAATCTAAGAGCGGTTCTACTATCGAAATTATACCCAAAACGTCTCTAATCGTCCGTGAGAGCGGTTACAGGCTCTAGTATACCATTTTGTCTACTTCTAAAACAGTAAGTGCCATATAAAGTTTGTTTAAAGTTGTTTGTGTACAGTCTTTAGCATTTTGCAATTACTGTCTATTAATTATAATATGTTACATACTGCTAGTAACATTCTGAGGCCATTATGCAGTCATGCTCAGACACTGAAATAGTACTACTAAAATAAAAAATCTAAGAACGTTTCTACTATCGAAATGATACCCAAAACGTCCGTCAGAGCGTTTACAGGCTCTAGTATGCCATTTTGTCTACTTCTCAAACAGTAGGTTCCATTCTTATGCATTTAAAGTTAGTTTACAGTTGTTTGTGTACATTCTTTAGCGTTCTGCAATTACTGTCTTATAATTATAATATGTTACATACTGCTAGTAACATTCTGAGGCCATTATGCAGTCATGCTCAGACACTGAAATAGTACTACTAAAATAAAAAATCTAAGAACGTTTCTACTATCGAAATGATACCCAAAACGTCTCTAATCGTCCGTCAGAGCGTTTACAGGCTCTAGTTTGCCATTTTTTCTACTTCTCAAACAGTAGGTTCCATTCTTATGCATTTAAAGTTAGTTTACAGTTGTTTGTGTACATTCTTTAGCGTTCTGCAATTACTGTCTTATAATTATAATATGTTACATACTGCTAATAACATTCTGAGGCCATTATGCAGTCGCGCTCAGACACCGAAATAGTACTACTAAAATAAAAAATCAAAGAGCGTTTTTACTATGGAAATGATCCCCAAAACGTCTCTAATCGTCCGTCAGAGCGTTTACAGGCTCTAGTATGCCATTTTGTCTACTTCTAAAGCAGTAGGTTCCATTTAAACTTCGTTTACAGTTGTTTGTGTACAGTCTTTAGCATTTTGCAATTACTGTCTATTAAGTATAGTATGTTACATACTGCTAGTAACATTCCGAGGCCATTATGCAGTCACGCTCAGACACCGAAATAGTACTACTAAAATAAAAAATCTAAGAGCGTTTCTACTATCGAAATGATACCCAAAACGTCTCTAATCTTCCGTCAGAGGCTCTAGTATGCCATTTTGTCTACTTCTCAAACAGTAGGAGCCATTCCTATGCATTTAAAGTTAGTTTACAGTTATTTGTGTACAGTCTTTAGCGTTCTGCAATTACTGTCTATTAATTATAATATGTTACATACTGCTAGTAACATTCTGAGGCCATTATGCAGTCACGCTCAGACACCGAAATAGTACTACTAAAATAAAAAATCTAAGAGCGTTTCTACTATCGAAATGATACCCAAAACGTCTCTAATCTTCCGTCAGAGGCTCTAGTATGCCATTTTGTCTACTTCTCAAACAGTAGGAGCCATTCCTATGCATTTAAAGTTAGTTTACAGTTATTTGTGTACAGTCTTTAGCGTTCTGCAATTACTGTCTATTAATTATAATATGTTACATACTGCTAGTAACATTCTGAAGCCATTATGCAGTCATGCTCAGACACCGAAATAGTACTACTAAAATAAAAAATCTAAGAGCGTTTCTACTATCGATATGATACCCAAAACGTCTCAGATTGTCCGTCAGAGAGTTTACAGGCTCTAGCATTTCATTTTGTCTACTTCTCAAACGGTAGGTGCCATTCCTATGCATTTAAAGTTAGTTTACAGTTGTTTGTGTACAGTCTTTAGCGTTCTGCAATTACTGTCTATTAATTATAATATGTTACATACTGCTAGTAACATTCTGAAGCCATTATGCAGTCATGCTCAGACACCGAAATAGTACTACTAAATTAAAAAATTTTACAGCGTTTCTACTATCGAAATGATACCCAAAACGTCTCTAATCGTCCGTCAGAGCGGTTACAGGCTCTAGTATGCCATTTTGTCTACTTCTAAAACAGTAGGTGCCATTTAAAGTTTGTTTACAGTTGTTTGTGTACAGTCTTTAGCATTTTGCAATTACTGTCTATTAATTATAATATGTTACATACTGCTAGTAACATTCTGAAGCCATTATGCAGTCATGCTCAGACACCGAAATAGTACTACTAAAATAAAAAATCTAAGAGCGTTTCTACTATCGAAATGATACCCAAAACGTCTCAGATTGTCCGTCAGAGAGTTTACAGGCTCTAGCATTTCATTTTGTCTACTTCTCAAACGGTAGGTGCCATTCCTATGCATTTAAAGTTAGTTTACAGTTGTTTGTGTACAGTCTTTAGCGTTCTGCAATTACTGTCTATTAATTATAATATGTTACATACTGCTAGTAACATTCTGAAGCCATTATGCAGTCATGCTCAGACACCGAAATAGTACTACTAAAATAAAAAATCTAAGAGCGTTTCTACTATCGAAATGATACCCAAAACGTCTCAGATTGTCCGTCAGAGAGTTTACAGGCTCTAGCATTTCATTTTGTCTACTTCTCAAACGGTAGGTGCCATTCCTATGCATTTAAAGTTAGTTTACAGTTGTTTGTGTACAGTCTTTAGCGTTCTGCAATTACTGTCTATTAATTATAATATGTTACATACTGCTAGTAACATTCTGAAGCCATTATGCAGTCATGCTCAGACACCGAAATAGTACTACTAAAATAAAAAATCTAAGAGCGTTTCTACTATCGAAATGATACCCAAAACGTCTCAGATTGTCCGTCAGAGAGTTTACAGGCTCTAGCATTTCATTTTGTCTACTTCTCAAACGGTAGGTGCCGTTCATATGCATTTAAAGTTAGTTTACAGTTGTTTGTGTACAGTCTTTAGCGTTCTGCAATTACTGTCTATTAATTATAATATGTTACATACTGCTAGTAACATTCTGAAGCCATTATGCAGTCATGCTCAGACACCGAAATAGTACTACTAAAATAAAAAATCTAAGAGCGTTTCTACTATCGAAATGATACCCAAAACGTCTCAGATTGTCCGTCAGAGAGTTTACAGGCTCTAGCATTTCATTTTGTCTACTTCTCAAACGGTAGGTGCCATTCCTATGCATTTAAAGTTAGTTTACAGTTGTTTGTGTACAGTCTTTAGCGTTCTGCAATTACTGTCTATTAATTATAATATGTTACATACTGCTAGTAACATTCTGAAGCCATTATGCAGTCATGCTCAGACACCGAAATAGTACTACTAAAATAAAAAATCTAAGAGCGTTTCTACTATCGAAATGATACCCAAAACGTCTCAGATTGTCCGTCAGAGAGTTTACAGGCTCTAGCATTTCATTTTGTCTACTTCTCAAACGGTAGGTGCCATTCCTATGCATTTAAAGTTAGTTTACAGTTGTTTGTGTACAGTATTTAGCGTTCTGCAATTACTGTCTATTAATTATAATATGTTACATACTGCTAATAACAATCTGAGGCCATTATGCAGTCGCGCTCAGACACCGAAATAGTACTACTAAAATAAAAAATCAAAGAGCGTTTTTACTATCGAAATGATACCCAAAACGTCTCTAATCTTCCGTCAGAGCGTTTACAGGCCATTTTGTCTACTTCTAAAACAGTAGGTGCCATTTAAAGTTTGTTTACAGTTGTTTGTGTACAGTCTTTAGCATTTTGCAATTACTGTCTATTAATTATAATATGTTACATACTGCTAGTAACATTCTGAGGCCATTATGCAGTCACGCTCAGACACCGAAATAGTACTACTAAAATAAAAAATCTAAGAGCGTTTCTACTATCGAAATGATACCCAAAACGTCTCTAATCTTCCGTCAGAGGCTCTAGTATGCCATTTTGTCTACTTCTCAAACAGTAGGAGCCATTCCTATGCATTTAAAGTTAGTTTACAGTTATTTGTGTACAGTCTTTAGCGTTCTGCAATTACTGTCTATTAATTATAATATGTTACATACTGCTAGTAACATTCTGAGGCCATTATGCAGTCGCGCTCAGACACCGAAATAGTACTACTAAATTAAAAAATTTAACAGCGTTTCTACTATCGAAATGATACCCAAAACGTCTCTAATCGTCCGTCAGAGCGGTTACAGGCTCTAGTATGCCATTTTGTCTACTTCTAAAACAGTAGGTGCCATTTAAAGTTTGTTTACAGTTGTTTGTGTACAGTCTTTAGCATTTTGCAATTACTGTCTATTAATTATAATATGTTACATACTGCTAGTAACATTCTGAAGCCATTATGCAGTCATGCTCAGACACCGAAATAGTACTACTAAAATAAAAAATCTAAGAGCGTTTCTACTATCGAAATGATACCCAAAACGTCTCAGATTGTCCGTCAGAGAGTTTACAGGCTCTAGAATTTCATTTTGTCTACTTCTCAAACGGTAGGTGCAATTCCTATGCATTTAAAGTTAGTTTACAGTTGTTTGTGTACAGTCTATAGCGTTCTGCAATTACTGTCTATTAATTATAATATGTTTCATACGGCTAGTAACATTTTGCGGCCATTATGCAGTAGCGCTCAGACACCGAAAAAGTACTACTAAATTAAAAAATCTAAGAGTGTTTCTACTATCGAAATGATACCCAAAACGTCTCAGATCGTCCGTCAGAGCGTTTACAGGCTCTAGTATGCCATTTTGTCTACTTCTAAAGCAGTAGGTTCCATTTAAACTTCGTTTACAGTTGTTTGTGTACAGTCTTTAGCATTTTGCAATTACTGTCTATTAAGTATAGTATGTTACATACTGCTAGTAACATTCTGAGGCCATTATGCAGTCACGCTCAGACACCGAAATAGTACTACTAAAATAAAAAATCTAAGAGCGTTTCTACTATCGAAATGATACCCAAAACGTCTCTAATCTTCCGTCAGAGGCTCTAGTATGCCATTTTGTCTACTTCTCAAACAGTAGGAGCCATTCCTATGCATTTAAAGTTAGTTTACAGTTATTTGTGTACAGTCTTTAGCGTTCTGCAATTACTGTCTATTAATTATAATATGTTACATACTGCTAGTAACATTCTGAGGCCATTATGCAGTCACGCTCAGACACCGAAATAGTACTACTAAAATAAAAAATCTAAGAGCGTTTCTACTATCGAAATGATACCCAAAACGTCTCTAATCTTCCGTCAGAGGCTCTAGTATGCCATTTTGTCTACTTCTCAAACAGTAGGAGCCATTCCTATGCATTTAAAGTTAGTTTACAGTTATTTGTGTACAGTCTTTAGCGTTCTGCAATAACTGTCTATTAATTATAATATGTTACATACTGCTAGTAACATTCTGAGGCCATTATGCAGTCGCGCTCAGACACCGAAATAGTACTACTAAATTAAAAAATTTAACAGCGTTTCTACTATCGAAATGATACCCAAAACGTCTCTAATCGTCCGTCAGAGCGGTTACAGGCTCTAGTATGCCATTTTGTCTACTTCTAAAACAGTAGGTGCCATTTAAAGTTTGTTTACAGTTGTTTGTGTACAGTCTTTAGCATTTTGCAATTACTGTCTATTAATTATAATATGTTACATACTGCTAGTAACATTCTGAAGCCATTATGCAGTCATGCTCAGACACCGAAATAGTACTACTAAAATAAAAAATCTAAGAGCGTTTCTACTATCGAAATGATACCCAAAACGTCTCAGATTGTCCGTCAGAGAGTTTACAGGCTCTAGCATTTCATTTTGTCTACTTCTCAAACGGTAGGTGCCATTCCTATGCATTTAAAGTTAGTTTACAGTTGTTTGTGTACAGTATTTAGCGTTCTGCAATTACTGTCTATTAATTATAATATGTTACATACTGCTAATAACAATCTGAGGCCATTATGCAGTCGCGCTCAGACACCGAAATAGTACTACTAAAATAAAAAATCAAAGAGCGTTTTTACTATCGAAATGATACCCAAAACGTCTCTAATCTTCCGTCAGAGCGTTTACAGGCCATTTTGTCTACTTCTAAAACAGTAGGTGCCATTTAAAGTTTGTTTACAGTTGTTTGTGTACAGTCTTTAGCATTTTGCAATTACTGTCTATTAATTATAATATGTTACATACTGCTAGCAACATTCTGAGGCCATTATGCAGTCACGCTCAGACACCGAAATAGTACTACTAAAATAAAAAATCTAAGAGCGTTTCTACTATCGAAATGATACCCAAAACGTCTCTAATCTTCCGTCAGAGGCTCTAGTATGCCATTTTGTCTACTTCTCAAACAGTAGGAGCCATTCCTATGCATTTAAAGTTAGTTTACAGTTATTTGTGTACAGTCTTTAGCGTTCTGCAATTACTGTCTATTAATTATAATATGTTACATACTGCTAGTAACATTCTGAGGCCATTATGCAGTCGCGCTCAGACACCGAAATAGTACTACTAAATTAAAAAATTTAACAGCGTTTCTACTATCGAAATGATACCCAAAACGTCTCTAATCGTCCGTCAGAGCGGTTACAGGCTCTAGTATGCCATTTTGTCTACTTCTAAAACAGTAGGTGCCATTTAAAGTTTGTTTACAGTTGTTTGTGTACAGTCTTTAGCATTTTGCAATTACTGTCTATTAATTATAATATGTTACATACTGCTAGTAACATTCTGAAGCCATTATGCAGTCATGCTCAGACACCGAAATAGTACTACTAAAATAAAAAATCTAGGAGCGTTTCTACTATCGAAATGATACCCAAAACGTCTCAGATTGTCCGTCAGAGAGTTTACAGGCTCTAGCATTTCATTTTGTCTACTTCTCAAACGGTAGGTGCCATTCCTATGCATTTAAAGTTAGTTTACAGTTGTTTGTGTACAGTATTTAGCGTTCTGCAATTACTGTCTATTAATTATAATATGTTACATACTGCTAATAACAATCTGAGGCCATTATGCAGTCGCGCTCAGACACCGAAATAGTACTACTAAAATAAAAAATCAAAGAGCGTTTTTACTATCGAAATGATACCCAAAACGTCTCTAATCTTCCGTCAGAGCGTTTACAGGCCATTTTGTCTACTTCTAAAACAGTAGGTGCCATTTAAAGTTTGTTTACAGTTGTTTGTGTACAGTCTTTAGCATTTTGCAATTACTGTCTATTAATTATAATATGTTACATACTGCTAGTAACATTCTGAGGCCATTATGCAGTCACATTCAGACACCGAAATGGTAATACTAAAATAAAAAATCTAAGAGCGTTGCTACTATCGAAATAATACCCAAAACGTCTCAGATTGTCCGTCAGAGAGTTTACAGGCTCTAGCATTTTATTTTGTCTACTTCTCAAACGGTAGGTGCCATTCCTATGCATCTAAAGTTAGTTTACAGTGGTTTGTGTACAGTCTTTAGAGTTCTGCAATTACTGTCTATTAATTATAATATGTTACATACTGCTAATAACATTCTGAGGCCATTATGCAGTCGCGCTCAGACACTGAAATAGTACTACTAAAATAAAAAATCTAAGAGCGGCTCTACTATCGAAATGATACCCAAAACGTCTCTAATCGTCCGTCAGAGGGGTTACAGGCTTTAGTATGCCATTTTGTCTACTTCTAAAACAGTAAGTGCCATTTAAAGTTTGTTTACAGTTGTTTGTGTACAGTCTTTGGCATGTTGCAATTACTGTCTATTAATTATAATATGTTACATACTGCTAGTAACATTCTGAGGCCATTATGCAGTCACGGTCAGACACCGAAATAGTACTACTAAAATAAAAAATCTAAGAGCGTTTCTACTATCGAAATGATACCCAAAACGTCTCTAATCGTCCGTCAGAGGGGTTACAGGCTTTAGTATGCCATTTTGTCTACTTCTAAAACAGTAGGTGCTATTTAAAGTTTGTTTACAGTTGTTTGTGTACAGTCTTTAGCATTTTGCAATTACTGTCTATTAATTATAATATGTTACATACTGCTAGTAACATTCTGAGGGTATTATGCAGTCACGCTCAGACACCGAAATAGTACTACTAAATTAAAAAATCTAAGAGCGTTTCTACTATCGAAATGATACCCAAAACGCCTCTAATCGTCCGTCAGAGCGGTTACAGGCTCTCGTATGCCATTTTGTATACTTTTAAAACAGTAGGTGCCATTTAAAGTTTGTTTACAGTTGTTTGTGTACAGTCTTTAGCATTTTGCAATTACTGTCTATTAATTATAATATGTTACATACTGCTAGTAACATTCTGAGGCCATTATGCCGTCACGCTCAGACACCGAAATAGTACTACTAAATTAAAAAATCTAAGAAATAATACCCAAAACGTCTCTAATCGTCCGTCAGAGCGGTTACAGGCTCTAGTATACCATTTTGTCTACTTCTAAAACAGTAGGTGCCAATTAAAGTTTGTTTACAGTTGTTTGTGTACAGTCTTTAGCATGTTGCAATTACTGTCTATTAATTATAATATGTTACATACTGCTAGTAACATTCTGAGGCCATTATGCAGTCACGCTCAGACACCGAAATAGTACTACTAAATTAAAAAATCTAGGAGCTTATATTGGTTTCTTTTTTTAGTGCTTGTTATACTCTATATTTATATTCTTATAATCAACATGGTAAGTTGTATTTAGGGTCTTATTCTTTTTCTTTAGGATTTGTACGGGAATATTTGTTGTTATTTCTTCATTGAATGCCATTAAATTTATTATTTATTAAGGGGGATTTTTTTATTTTTTATTCAGGTAATTTAACCTTAAAATTTCGATTTGTGGATTCGAATATGCAATTTAATTGTTCTGGATAATTTTACCAATTTAGTTTGTTTACTTTGTTGTTTTGTTGTTTTTTAGTATTATATCATTTTTTTTTAGAATTTATTTTATAATTGTTGATTATATGTTAATATTGGAGTTTGAAATTTTAAGGTTAAATTCTAATTTAATTTTTATATCAGTTCTATCGAAATGATACCCAAAACGTCTCTAATCGTCCGTCAGAGCGGTTACAGGCTCTAGTATGCCATTTTGTCTACTTCTAAAACAGTAGGTGCCATTTAAAGTTTGTTTACAGTTGTTTGTGTACAGTCTTTAGCATTTTGCAATTACTGTCTATTAATTATAATATGTTACATACTGCTAGTAACATTATGAGGCCATTATGCAGTCGCGCTCAAACACCAAAATAGTACTACTAAACTAAAAAATCTAAGAGCGTTTCTACTTTCGATATGATACCCAAAACGCCTCTAATCGTCCGTCAGAGCGGTTACAGGCTCTAGTATGCCATTTTGTCTACTTCTAAAACAGTAGGTGCCATTTAAAGTTTGTTTACAGTTGTTTGTGTACAGTCTTTAGCATTTTGCAATTACTGTCTATTAATTATAATATGTTACATACTGCTAGTAACATTATGAGGCCATTATGCAGTCGCGTTCAAACACCAAAATAGTACTACTAAACTAAAAAATCTAAGAGCGTTTCTACTATCGATATGATACCCAAAACGCCTCTAATCGTCCGTCAGAGCGGTTACAGGCTCTAGTATGCCATTTTGTCTACTTCTAAAACAGTAGGTGCCATATAAAGTTTGTTTACAGTTGTTTGTGTACAGTCTTTAGCATTTTGCAATTACTGTCTATTAATTATAATATGTTACATACTGCTAGTAACATTATGAGGCCATTATGCAGTCGCGCTCAAACACCAAAATAGTACTACTAAACTAAAAAATCTAAGAGCGTTTCTACTATCGATATGATACCCAAAACGCCTCTAATCGTCCGTCAGAGCGGTTACAGGCTCTAGTATGCCATTTTGTCTACTTCTAAAACAGTAGGTGCCATTTAAAGTTTGTTTACAGTTGTTTGTGTACAGTCTTTAGCATTTTGCAATTACTGTCTATTAATTATAATATGTTACATACTGCTAGTAACATTATGAGGCCATTATGCAGTCGCGCTCAAACACCAAAATAGTACTACTAAACTAAAAAATCTAAGAGCGTTTCTACTATCGATATGATACCCAAAACGCCTCTAATCGTCCGTCAGAGCGGTTACAGGCTCTAGTATGCCATTTTGTCTACTTCTAAAACAGTAGGTGCCATTTAAAGTTTGTTTACAGTTGTTTGTGTACAGTCTTTAGCATTTTGCAATTACTGTCTATTAATTATAATATGTTACATACTGCTAGTAACATTATGAGGCCATTATGCAGTCGCGTTCAAACACCAAAATAGTACTACTAAACTAAAAAATCTAAGAGCGTTTCTACTATCGATATGATACCCAAAACGCCTCTAATCGTCCGTCAGAGCGGTTACAGGCTCTAGTATGCCATTTTGTCTACTTCTAAAACAGTAGGTGCCATATAAAGTTTGTTTACAGTTGTTTGTGTACAGTCTTTAGCATTTTGCAATTACTGTCTATTAATTATAATATGTTACATACTGCTAGTAACATTATGAGGCCATTATGCAGTCGCGCTCAAACACGAAAATAGTACTACTAAACTAAAAAATCTAAGAGCGTTTCTACTATCGATATGATACCCAAAACGCCTCTAATCGTCCGTCAGAGCGGTTACAGGCTCTAGTATGCCATTTTGTCTACTTCTAAAACAGTAGGTGCCATTTAAAGTTTGTTTACAGTTGTTTGTGTACAGTCTTTAGCATTTTGCAATTACTGTCTATTAATTATAATATGTTACATACTGCTAGTAACATTATGAGGCCATTATGCAGTCGCGTTCAAACACCAAAATAGTACTACTAAACTAAAAAATCTAAGAGCGTTTCTACTATCGATATGATACCCAAAACGCCTCTAATCGTCCGTCAGAGCGGTTACAGGCTCTAGTATGCCATTTTGTCTACTTCTAAAACAGTAGGTGCCATATAAAGTTTGTTTACAGTTGTTTGTGTACAGTCTTTAGCATTTTGCAATTACTGTCTATTAATTATAATATGTTACATACTGCTAGTAACATTATGAGGCCATTATGCAGTCGCGTTCAAACACCAAAATAGTACTACTAAACTAAAAAATCTAAGAGCGTTTCTACTATCGATATGATACCCAAAACGCCTCTAATCGTCCGTCAGAGCGGTTACAGGCTCTAGTATGCCATTTTGTCTACTTCTAAAATAGTAGGTGCCATATAAAGTTTGTTTACAGTTGTTTGTGTACAGTCTTTAGCATTTTGCAATTACTGTCTATTAATTATAATATGTTACATACTGCTAGTAACATTATGAGGCCATTATGCAGTCGCGCTCAAACACCAAAATAGTACTACTAAACTAAAAAATCTAAGAGCGTTTCTACTATCGATATGATACCCAAAACGCCTCTAATCGTCCGTCAGAGCGGTTACAGGCTCTAGTATGCCATTTTGTCTACTTCTAAAACAGTAGGTGCCATTTAAAGTTTGTTTACAGTTGTTTGTGTACAGTCTTTAGCATTTTGCAATTACTGTCTATTAATTATAATATGTTACATACTGCTAGTAACATTATGAAGCCATTATGCAGTCGCGCTCAAACACCAAAATAGTACTACTAAACTAAAAAATCTAAGAGCGTTTCTACTATCGATATGATACCCAAAACGCCTCTAATCGTCCGTCAGAGCGGTTACAGGCTCTAGTATGCCATTTTGTCTACTTCTAAAACAGTAGGTGCCATTTAAAGTTTGTTTACAGTTGTTTGTGTACAGTCTTTAGCATTTTGCAATTACTGTCTATTAATTATAATATGTTACATACTGCTAGTAACATTATGAAGCCAGTATGCAGTCGCGCTCAGACACTGAAATAGTACTACTAAAATAAAAAATCTAAGAACGTTTCTGTTATCGAAATGATACCCAAAACGTCTCAGATCGTCCGTCAGAGCGTATACAGGCTCTAGTTTGCCATTTTTTCTACTTCTCAAACAGTAGATGCCATTCCTATGCATTTAAAGTTAGTTTACAGTTGTTTGTGTACAGTCTTTAGCGTTCTGCAATTACTGTCTATTAATTATAATATGTTACATACCGCTAATAACATTCTGAGGCCATTATGCAGTCGCGCTCAGACACCGAAATAGTACTACTAAAATAAAAAATCTAAGAGCGTTTCTACTATCGATATGATACCCAAAACGCCTCTAATCGTCCGTCAGAGCGGTTACAGGCTCTAGTATGCCATTTTGTCTACTTCTAAAACAGTAGGTGCCATATAAAGTTTGTTTACAGTTGTTTGTGTACAGTCTTTAGCATTTTGCAATTACTGTCTATTAATTATAATATGTTACATACTGCTAGTAACATTATGAGGCCATTATGCAGTCGCGTTCAAACACCAAAATAGTACTACTAAACTAAAAAATCTAAGAGCGTTTCTACTATCGATATGATACCCAAAACGCCTCTAATCGTCCGTCAGAGCGGTTACAGGCTCTAGTATGCCATTTTGTCTACTTCTAAAATAGTAGGTGCCATATAAAGTTTGTTTACAGTTGTTTGTGTACAGTCTTTAGCATTTTGCAATTACTGTCTATTAATTATAATATGTTACATACTGCTAGTAACATTATGAGGCCATTATGCAGTCGCGCTCAAATACCAAAATAGTACAACTAAACTAAAAAATCTAAGAGCGTTTCTACTATCGATATGATACCCAAAACGCCTCTAATCGTCCGTCAGAGCGGTTACAGGCTCTAGTATGCCATTTTGTCTACTTCTAAAACAGTAGGTGCCATTTAAAGTTTGTTTACAGTTGTTTGTGTACAGTCTTTAGCATTTTGCAATTACTGTCTATTAATTATAATATGTTACATACTGCTAGTAACATTATGAAGCCATTATGCAGTCGCGCTCAAACACCAAAATAGTACTACTAAACTAAAAAATCTAAGAGCGTTTCTACTATCGATATGATACCCAAAACGCCTCTAATCGTCCGTCAGAGCGGTTACAGGCTCTAGTATGCCATTTTGTCTACTTCTAAAACAGTAGGTGCCATATAAAGTTTGTTTACAGTTGTTTGTGTACAGTCTTTAGCATTTTGCAATTACTGTCTATTAATTATAATATGTTACATACTGCTAGTAACATTATGAGGCCATTATGCAGTCGCGCTCAAACACCAAAATAGTACTACTAAACTAAAAAATCTAAGAGCGTTTCTACTATCGATATGATACCCAAAACGCCTCTAATCGTCCGTCAGAGCGGTTACAGGCTCTAGTATGCCATTTTGTCTACTTCTAAAACAGTAGGTGCCATTTAAAGTTTGTTTACAGTTGTTTGTGTACAGTCTTTAGCATTTTGCAATTACTGTCTATTAATTATAATATGTTACATACTGCTAGTAACATTATGAGGCCATTATGCAGTCGCGCTCAAACACCAAAATAGTACTACTAAACTAAAAAATCTAAGAGCGTTTCTACTATCGATATGATACCCAAAACGCCTCTAATCGTCCGTCAGAGCGGTTACAGGCTCTAGTATGCCATTTTGTCTACTTCTAAAACAGTAGGTGCCATTTAAAGTTTGTTTACAGTTGTTTGTGTACAGTCTTTAGCATTTTGCAATTACTGTCTATTAATTATAATATGTTACATACTGCTAGTAACATTATGAGGCCATTATGCAGTCGCGTTCAAACACCAAAATAGTACTACTAAACTAAAAAATCTAAGAGCGTTTCTACTATCGATATGATACCCAAAACGCCTCTAATCGTCCGTCAGAGCGGTTACAGGCTCTAGTATGCCATTTTGTCTACTTCTAAAACAGTAGGTGCCATATAAAGTTTGTTTACAGTTGTTTGTGTACAGTCTTTAGCATTTTGCAATTACTGTCTATTAATTATAATATGTTACATACTGCTAGTAACATTCTGAGGCCAGTATGCAGTCGCGCTCAGACACTGAAATAGTACTACTAAAATAAAAAATCTAAGAACGTTTCTATTATCTAAATGATACCCAAAACGTCTCAGATCGTCCGTCAGAGCGTATACAGGCTCTAGTTTGCCATTTTTTCTACTTCTCAAACAGTAGATGCCATTCCTATGCATTTAAAGTTAGTTTACAGTTGTTTGTGTACAGTCTTTAGCGTTCTGCAATTACTGTCTATTAATTATAATATGTTACATACTGCTAATAACATTCTGAGGCCATTATGCAGTCGCGCTCAGACACCGAAATAGTACTACTAAAATAAAAAATCTAAGAGCGTTTCTACTATCGATATGATACCCAAAACGCCTCTAATCGTCCGTCAGAGCGGTTACAGGCTCTAGTATGCCATTTTGTCTACTTCTAAAACAGTAGGTGCCATATAAAGTTTGTTTACAGTTGTTTGTGTACAGTCTTTAGCATTTTGCAATTACTGTCTATTAATTATAATATGTTACATACTGCTAGTAACATTATGAGGCCATTATGCAGTCGCGTTCAAACACCAAAATAGTACTACTAAACTAAAAAATCTAAGAGCGTTTCTACTATCGATATGATACCCAAAACGCCTCTAATCGTCCGTCAGAGCGGTTACAGGCTCTAGTATGCCATTTTGTCTACTTCTAAAATAGTAGGTGCCATATAAAGTTTGTTTACAGTTGTTTGTGTACAGTCTTTAGCATTTTGCAATTACTGTCTATTAATTATAATATGTTACATACTGCTAGTAACATTATGAGGCCATTATGCAGTCGCGCTCAAACACCAAAATAGTACTACTAAACTAAAAAATCTAAGAGCGTTTCTACTATCGATATGATACCCAAAACGCCTCTAATCGTCCGTCAGAGCGGTTACAGGCTCTAGTATGCCATTTTGTCTACTTCTAAAACAGTAGGTGCCATTTAAAGTTTGTTTACAGTTGTTTGTGTACAGTCTTTAGCATTTTGCAATTACTGTCTATTAATTATAATATGTTACATACTGCTAGTAACATTATGAGGCCATTATGCAGTCGCGCTCAAACACCAAAATAGTACTACTAAACTAAAAAATCTAAGAGCGTTTCTACTATCGATATGATACCCAAAACGCCTCTAATCGTCCGTCAGAGCGGTTACAGGCTCTAGTATGCCATTTTGTCTACTTCTAAAACAGTAGGTGCCATTTAAAGTTTGTTTACAGTTGTTTGTGTACAGTCTTTAGCATTTTGCAATTACTGTCTATTAATTATAATATGTTACATACTGCTAGTAACATTATGAGGCCATTATGCAGTCGCGTTCAAACACCAAAGTAGTACTACTAAACTAAAAAATCTAAGAGCGTTTCTACTATCGATATGATACCCAAAACGCCTCTAATCGTCCGTCAGAGCGGTTACAGGCTCTAGTATGCCATTTTGTCTACTTCTAAAACAGTAGGTGCCATTTAAAGTTTGTTTACAGTTGTTTGTGTACAGTCTTTAGCATTTTGCAATTACTGTCTATTAATTATAATATGTTACATACTGCTAGTAACATTATGAGGCCATTATGCAGTCGCGCTCAAACACCAAAATAGTACTACTAAACTAAAAAATCTAAGAGCGTTTCTACTATCGATATGATACCCAAAACGCCTCTAATCGTCCGTCAGAGCGGTTACAGGCTCTAGTATGCCATTTTGTCTACTTCTAAAACAGTAGGTGCCATTTAAAGTTTGTTTACAGTTGTTTGTGTACAGTCTTTAGCATTTTGCAATTACTGTCTATTAATTATAATATGTTACATACTGCTAGTAACATTATGAGGCCATTATGCAGTCGCGCTCAAACACCAAAATAGTACTACTAAACTAAAAAATCTAAGAGCGTTTCTACTATCGATATGATACCCAAAACGCCTCTAATCGTCCGTCAGAGCGGTTACAGGCTCTAGTATGCCATTTTGTCTACTTCTAAAACAGTAGGTGCCATTTAAAGTTTGTTTACAGTTGTTTGTGTACAGTCTTTAGCATTTTGCAATTACTGTCTATTAATTATAATATGTTACATACTGCTAGTAACATTATGAGGCCATTATGCAGTCGCGTTCAAACACCAAAGTAGTACTACTAAACTAAAAAATCTAAGAGCGTTTCTACTATCGATATGATACCCAAAACGCCTCTAATCGTCCGTCAGAGCGGTTACAGGCTCTAGTATGCCATTTTGTCTACTTCTAAAACAGTAGGTGCCATTTAAAGTTTGTTTACAGTTGTTTGTGTACAGTCTTTAGCATTTTGCAATTACTGTCTATTAATTATAATATGTTACATACTGCTAGTAACATTATGAGGCCATTATGCAGTCGCGCTCAAACACCAAAATAGTACTACTAAACTAAAAAATCTAAGAGCGTTTCTACTATCGATATGATACCCAAAACGCCTCTAATCGTCCGTCAGAGCGGTTACAGGCTCTAGTATGCCATTTTGTCTACTTCTAAAACAGTAGGTGCCATTTAAAGTTTGTTTACAGTTGTTTGTGTACAGTCTTTAGCATTTTGCAATTACTGTCTATTAATTATAATATGTTACATACTGCTAGTAACATTATGAGGCCATTATGCAGTCGCGTTCAAACACCAAAATAGTACTACTAAACTAAAAAATCTAAGAGCGTTTCTACTATCGATATGATACCCAAAACGCCTCTAATCGTCCGTCAGAGCGGTTACAGGCTCTAGTATGCCATTTTGTCTACTTCTAAAACAGTAGGTGCCATTTAAAGTTTGTTTACAGTTGTTTGTGTACAGTCTTTAGCATTTTGCAATTACTGTCTATTAATTATAATATGTTACATACTGCTAGTAACATTATGAGGCCATTATGCAGTCGCGCTCAAACACCAAAATAGTACTACTAAACTAAAAAATCTAAGAGCGTTTCTACTATCGATATGATACCCAAAACGCCTCTAATCGTCCGTCAGAGCGGTTACAGGCTCTAGTATGCCATTTTGTCTACTTCTAAAACAGTAGGTGCCATTTAAAGTTTGTTTACAGTTGTTTGTGTACAGTCTTTAGCATTTTGCAATTACTGTCTATTAATTATAATATGTTACATACTGCTAGTAACATTATGAGGCCATTATGCAGTCACGCTCAGACACCGAAATAGTACTACTAAAATAAAAAATCGAAGAGCGTTTCTACTATCGAAATGATACCCAAAACGTCTCTAATCTTCCGTCAGAGGCTCTAGTATGCCATTTTGTCTACTTCTAAAACAGTAGGAGCCATTCCTATGCATTTAAAGTTAGTTTACAGTTATTTGTGTACAGTCTTTAGCGTTCTGCAATTACTGTCTATTAATTATAATATGTTACATACTGCTAGTAACATTCTGAGGCCATTATGCAGTCGCGCTCAGACACCGAAATAGTACTACTAAATTAAAAAATTTAACAGCGTTTCTACTATCGAAATGATACCCAAAACGTCTCTAATCGTCCGTCAGAGCGGTTACAGGCTCTAGTATGCCATTTTGTCTACTTCTAAAACAGTAGGTGCCATTTAAAGTTTGTTTACAGTTGTTTGTGTACAGTCTTTAGCATTTTGCAATTACTGTCTATTAATTATAATATGTTACATACTGCTAGTAACATTATGAGGCCATTATGCAGTCGCGCTCAAACACCAAAATAGTACTACTAAACTAAAAAATCTAAGAGCGTTTCTACTTTCGATATGATACCCAAAACGCCTCTAATCGTCCGTCAGAGCGGTTACAGGCTCTAGTATGCCATTTTGTCTACTTCTAAAACAGTAGGTGCCATTTAAAGTTTGTTTACAGTTGTTTGTGTACAGTCTTTAGCATTTTGCAATTACTGTCTATTAATTATAATATGTTACATACTGCTAGTAACATTATGAGGCCATTATGCAGTCGCGTTCAAACACCAAAATAGTACTACTAAACTAAAAAATCTAAGAGCGTTTCTACTATCGATATGATACCCAAAACGCCTCTAATCGTCCGTCAGAGCGGTTACAGGCTCTAGTATGCCATTTTGTCTACTTCTAAAACAGTAGGTGCCATATAAAGTTTGTTTACAGTTGTTTGTGTACAGTCTTTAGCATTTTGCAATTACTGTCTATTAATTATAATATGTTACATACTGCTAGTAACATTATGAGGCCATTATGCAGTCGCGCTCAAACACCAAAATAGTACTACTAAACTAAAAAATCTAAGAGCGTTTCTACTATCGATATGATACCCAAAACGCCTCTAATCGTCCGTCAGAGCGGTTACAGGCTCTAGTATGCCATTTTGTCTACTTCTAAAACAGTAGGTGCCATTTAAAGTTTGTTTACAGTTGTTTGTGTACAGTCTTTAGCATTTTGCAATTACTGTCTATTAATTATAATATGTTACATACTGCTAGTAACATTATGAGGCCATTATGCAGTCGCGCTCAAACACCAAAATAGTACTACTAAACTAAAAAATCTAAGAGCGTTTCTACTATCGATATGATACCCAAAACGCCTCTAATCGTCCGTCAGAGCGGTTACAGGCTCTAGTATGCCATTTTGTCTACTTCTAAAACAGTAGGTGCCATTTAAAGTTTGTTTACAGTTGTTTGTGTACAGTCTTTAGCATTTTGCAATTACTGTCTATTAATTATAATATGTTACATACTGCTAGTAACATTATGAGGCCATTATGCAGTCGCGTTCAAACACCAAAATAGTACTACTAAACTAAAAAATCTAAGAGCGTTTCTACTATCGACATGATACCCAAAACGCCTCTAATCGTCCGTCAGAGCGGTTACAGGCTCTAGTATGCCATTTTGTCTACTTCTAAAACAGTAGGTGCCATATAAAGTTTGTTTACAGTTGTTTGTGTACAGTCTTTAGCATTTTGCAATTACTGTCTATTAATTATAATATGTTACATACTGCTAGTAACATTATGAGGCCATTATGCAGTCGCGCTCAAACACGAAAATAGTACTACTAAACTAAAAAATCTAAGAGCGTTTCTACTATCGATATGATACCCAAAACGCCTCTAATCGTCCGTCAGAGCGGTTACAGGCTCTAGTATGCCATTTTGTCTACTTCTAAAACAGTAGGTGCCATTTAAAGTTTGTTTACAGTTGTTTGTGTACAGTCTTTAGCATTTTGCAATTACTGTCTATTAATTATAATATGTTACATACTGCTAGTAACATTATGAGGCCATTATGCAGTCGCGTTCAAACACCAAAGTAGTACTACTAAACTAAAAAATCTAAGAGCGTTTCTACTATCGATATGATACCCAAAACGCCTCTAATCGTCCGTCAGAGCGGTTACAGGCTCTAGTATGCCATTTTGTCTACTTCTAAAACAGTAGGTGCCATTTAAAGTTTGTTTACAGTTGTTTGTGTACAGTCTTTAGCATTTTGCAATTACTGTCTATTAATTATAATATGTTACATACTGCTAGTAACATTATGAGGCCATTATGCAGTCGCGCTCAAACACCAAAATAGTACTACTAAACTAAAAAATCTAAGAGCGTTTCTACTATCGATATGATACCCAAAACGCCTCTAATCGTCCGTCAGAGCGGTTACAGGCTCTAGTATGCCATTTTGTCTACTTCTAAAACAGTAGGTGCCATTTAAAGTTTGTTTACAGTTGTTTGTGTACAGTCTTTAGCATTTTGCAATTACTGTCTATTAATTATAATATGTTACATACTGCTAGTAACATTATGAGGCCATTATGCAGTCGCGCTCAAACACCAAAATAGTACTACTAAACTAAAAAATCTAAGAGCGTTTCTACTATCGATATGATACCCAAAACGCCTCTAATCGTCCGTCAGAGCGGTTACAGGCTCTAGTATGCCATTTTGTCTACTTCTAAAACAGTAGGTGCCATTTAAAGTTTGTTTACAGTTGTTTGTGTACAGTCTTTAGCATTTTGCAATTACTGTCTATTAATTATAATATGTTACATACTGCTAGTAACATTATGAGGCCATTATGCAGTCGCGTTCAAACACCAAAGTAGTACTACTAAACTAAAAAATCTAAGAGCGTTTCTACTATCGATATGATACCCAAAACGCCTCTAATCGTCCGTCAGAGCGGTTACAGGCTCTAGTATGCCATTTTGTCTACTTCTAAAACAGTAGGTGCCATTTAAAGTTTGTTTACAGTTGTTTGTGTACAGTCTTTAGCATTTTGCAATTACTGTCTATTAATTATAATATGTTACATACTGCTAGTAACATTATGAGGCCATTATGCAGTCGCGCTCAAACACCAAAATAGTACTACTAAACTAAAAAATCTAAGAGCGTTTCTACTATCGATATGATACCCAAAACGCCTCTAATCGTCCGTCAGAGCGGTTACAGGCTCTAGTATGCCATTTTGTCTACTTCTAAAACAGTAGGTGCCATTTAAAGTTTGTTTACAGTTGTTTGTGTACAGTCTTTAGCATTTTGCAATTACTGTCTATTAATTATAATATGTTACATACTGCTAGTAACATTATGAGGCCATTATGCAGTCGCGTTCAAACACCAAAATAGTACTACTAAACTAAAAAATCTAAGAGCGTTTCTACTATCGATATGATACCCAAAACGCCTCTAATCGTCCGTCAGAGCGGTTACAGGCTCTAGTATGCCATTTTGTCTACTTCTAAAACAGTAGGTGCCATTTAAAGTTTGTTTACAGTTGTTTGTGTACAGTCTTTAGCATTTTGCAATTACTGTCTATTAATTATAATATGTTACATACTGCTAGTAACATTATGAGGCCATTATGCAGTCGCGCTCAAACACCAAAATAGTACTACTAAACTAAAAAATCTAAGAGCGTTTCTACTATCGATATGATACCCAAAACGCCTCTAATCGTCCGTCAGAGCGGTTACAGGCTCTAGTATGCCATTTTGTCTACTTCTAAAACAGTAGGTGCCATTTAAAGTTTGTTTACAGTTGTTTGTGTACAGTCTTTAGCATTTTGCAATTACTGTCTATTAATTATAATATGTTACATACTGCTAGTAACATTATGAGGCCATTATGCAGTCACGCTCAGACACCGAAATAGTACTACTAAAATAAAAAATCGAAGAGCGTTTCTACTATCGAAATGATACCCAAAACGTCTCTAATCTTCCGTCAGAGGCTCTAGTATGCCATTTTGTCTACTTCTAAAACAGTAGGAGCCATTCCTATGCATTTAAAGTTAGTTTACAGTTATTTGTGTACAGTCTTTAGCGTTCTGCAATTACTGTCTATTAATTATAATATGTTACATACTGCTAGTAACATTCTGAGGCCATTATGCAGTCGCGCTCAGACACCGAAATAGTACTACTAAATTAAAAAATTTAACAGCGTTTCTACTATCGAAATGATACCCAAAACGTCTCTAATCGTCCGTCAGAGCGGTTACAGGCTCTAGTATGCCATTTTGTCTACTTCTAAAACAGTAGGTGCCATTTAAAGTTTGTTTACAGTTGTTTGTGTACAGTCTTTAGCATTTTGCAATTACTGTCTATTAATTATAATATGTTACATACTGCTAGTAACATTATGAGGCCATTATGCAGTCGCGCTCAAACACCAAAATAGTACTACTAAACTAAAAAATCTAAGAGCGTTTCTACTTTCGATATGATACCCAAAACGCCTCTAATCGTCCGTCAGAGCGGTTACAGGCTCTAGTATGCCATTTTGTCTACTTCTAAAACAGTAGGTGCCATTTAAAGTTTGTTTACAGTTGTTTGTGTACAGTCTTTAGCATTTTGCAATTACTGTCTATTAATTATAATATGTTACATACTGCTAGTAACATTATGAGGCCATTATGCAGTCGCGTTCAAACACCAAAATAGTACTACTAAACTAAAAAATCTAAGAGCGTTTCTACTATCGATATGATACCCAAAACGCCTCTAATCGTCCGTCAGAGCGGTTACAGGCTCTAGTATGCCATTTTGTCTACTTCTAAAACAGTAGGTGCCATATAAAGTTTGTTTACAGTTGTTTGTGTACAGTCTTTAGCATTTTGCAATTACTGTCTATTAATTATAATATGTTACATACTGCTAGTAACATTATGAGGCCATTATGCAGTCGCGCTCAAACACCAAAATAGTACTACTAAACTAAAAAATCTAAGAGCGTTTCTACTATCGATATGATACCCAAAACGCCTCTAATCGTCCGTCAGAGCGGTTACAGGCTCTAGTATGCCATTTTGTCTACTTCTAAAACAGTAGGTGCCATTTAAAGTTTGTTTACAGTTGTTTGTGTACAGTCTTTAGCATTTTGCAATTACTGTCTATTAATTATAATATGTTACATACTGCTAGTAACATTATGAGGCCATTATGCAGTCGCGCTCAAACACCAAAATAGTACTACTAAACTAAAAAATCTAAGAGCGTTTCTACTATCGATATGATACCCAAAACGCCTCTAATCGTCCGTCAGAGCGGTTACAGGCTCTAGTATGCCATTTTGTCTACTTCTAAAACAGTAGGTGCCATTTAAAGTTTGTTTACAGTTGTTTGTGTACAGTCTTTAGCATTTTGCAATTACTGTCTATTAATTATAATATGTTACATACTGCTAGTAACATTATGAGGCCATTATGCAGTCGCGTTCAAACACCAAAATAGTACTACTAAACTAAAAAATCTAAGAGCGTTTCTACTATCGACATGATACCCAAAACGCCTCTAATCGTCCGTCAGAGCGGTTACAGGCTCTAGTATGCCATTTTGTCTACTTCTAAAACAGTAGGTGCCATATAAAGTTTGTTTACAGTTGTTTGTGTACAGTCTTTAGCATTTTGCAATTACTGTCTATTAATTATAATATGTTACATACTGCTAGTAACATTATGAGGCCATTATGCAGTCGCGCTCAAACACGAAAATAGTACTACTAAACTAAAAAATCTAAGAGCGTTTCTACTATCGATATGATACCCAAAACGCCTCTAATCGTCCGTCAGAGCGGTTACAGGCTCTAGTATGCCATTTTGTCTACTTCTAAAACAGTAGGTGCCATTTAAAGTTTGTTTACAGTTGTTTGTGTACAGTCTTTAGCATTTTGCAATTACTGTCTATTAATTATAATATGTTACATACTGCTAGTAACATTATGAGGCCATTATGCAGTCGCGTTCAAACACCAAAATAGTACTACTAAACTAAAAAATCTAAGAGCGTTTCTACTATCGATATGATACCCAAAACGCCTCTAATCGTCCGTCAGAGCGGTTACAGGCTCTAGTATGCCATTTTGTCTACTTCTAAAACAGTAGGTGCCATATAAAGTTTGTTTACAGTTGTTTGTGTACAGTCTTTAGCATTTTGCAATTACTGTCTATTAATTATAATATGTTACATACTGCTAGTAACATTATGAGGCCATTATGCAGTCGCGTTCAAACACCAAAATAGTACTACTAAACTAAAAAATCTAAGAGCGTTTCTACTATCGATATGATACCCAAAACGCCTCTAATCGTCCGTCAGAGCGGTTACAGGCTCTAGTATGCCATTTTGTCTACTTCTAAAATAGTAGGTGCCATATAAAGTTTGTTTACAGTTGTTTGTGTACAGTCTTTAGCATTTTGCAATTACTGTCTATTAATTATAATATGTTACATACTGCTAGTAACATTATGAGGCCATTATGCAGTCGCGCTCAAACACCAAAATAGTACTACTAAACTAAAAAATCTAAGAGCGTTTCTACTATCGATATGATACCCAAAACGCCTCTAATCGTCCGTCAGAGCGGTTACAGGCTCTAGTATGCCATTTTGTCTACTTCTAAAACAGTAGGTGCCATTTAAAGTTTGTTTACAGTTGTTTGTGTACAGTCTTTAGCATTTTGCAATTACTGTCTATTAATTATAATATGTTACATACTGCTAGTAACATTATGAAGCCATTATGCAGTCGCGCTCAAACACCAAAATAGTACTACTAAACTAAAAAATCTAAGAGCGTTTCTACTATCGATATGATACCCAAAACGCCTCTAATCGTCCGTCAGAGCGGTTACAGGCTCTAGTATGCCATTTTGTCTACTTCTAAAACAGTAGGTGCCATTTAAAGTTTGTTTACAGTTGTTTGTGTACAGTCTTTAGCATTTTGCAATTACTGTCTATTAATTATAATATGTTACATACTGCTAGTAACATTATGAAGCCAGTATGCAGTCGCGCTCAGACACTGAAATAGTACTACTAAAATAAAAAATCTAAGAACGTTTCTGTTATCGAAATGATACCCAAAACGTCTCAGATCGTCCGTCAGAGCGTATACAGGCTCTAGTTTGCCATTTTTTCTACTTCTCAAACAGTAGATGCCATTCCTATGCATTTAAAGTTAGTTTACAGTTGTTTGTGTACAGTCTTTAGCGTTCTGCAATTACTGTCTATTAATTATAATATGTTACATACCGCTAATAACATTCTGAGGCCATTATGCAGTCGCGCTCAGACACCGAAATAGTACTACTAAAATAAAAAATCTAAGAGCGTTTCTACTATCGATATGATACCCAAAACGCCTCTAATCGTCCGTCAGAGCGGTTACAGGCTCTAGTATGCCATTTTGTCTACTTCTAAAACAGTAGGTGCCATATAAAGTTTGTTTACAGTTGTTTGTGTACAGTCTTTAGCATTTTGCAATTACTGTCTATTAATTATAATATGTTACATACTGCTAGTAACATTATGAGGCCATTATGCAGTCGCGTTCAAACACCAAAATAGTACTACTAAACTAAAAAATCTAAGAGCGTTTCTACTATCGATATGATACCCAAAACGCCTCTAATCGTCCGTCAGAGCGGTTACAGGCTCTAGTATGCCATTTTGTCTACTTCTAAAATAGTAGGTGCCATATAAAGTTTGTTTACAGTTGTTTGTGTACAGTCTTTAGCATTTTGCAATTACTGTCTATTAATTATAATATGTTACATACTGCTAGTAACATTATGAGGCCATTATGCAGTCGCGCTCAAACACCAAAATAGTACTACTAAACTAAAAAATCTAAGAGCGTTTCTACTATCGATATGATACCCAAAACGCCTCTAATCGTCCGTCAGAGCAGTTACAGGCTCTAGTATGCCATTTTGTCTACTTCTAAAACAGTAGGTGCCATTTAAAGTTTGTTTACAGTTGTTTGTGTACAGTCTTTAGCATTTTGCAATTACTGTCTATTAATTATAATATGTTACATACTGCTAGTAACATTATGAAGCCATTATGCAGTCGCGCTCAAACACCAAAATAGTACTACTAAACTAAAAAATCTAAGAGCGTTTCTACTATCGATATGATACCCAAAACGCCTCTAATCGTCCGTCAGAGCGGTTACAGGCTCTAGTATGCCATTTTGTCTACTTCTAAAACAGTAGGTGCCATATAAAGTTTGTTTACAGTTGTTTGTGTACAGTCTTTAGCATTTTGCAATTACTGTCTATTAATTATAATATGTTACATACTGCTAGTAACATTATGAGGCCATTATGCAGTCGCGCTCAAACACCAAAATAGTACTACTAAACTAAAAAATCTAAGAGCGTTTCTACTATCGATATGATACCCAAAACGCCTCTAATCGTCCGTCAGAGCGGTTACAGGCTCTAGTATGCCATTTTGTCTACTTCTAAAACAGTAGGTGCCATTTAAAGTTTGTTTACAGTTGTTTGTGTACAGTCTTTAGCATTTTGCAATTACTGTCTATTAATTATAATATGTTACATACTGCTAGTAACATTATGAGGCCATTATGCAGTCGCGCTCAAACACCAAAATAGTACTACTAAACTAAAAAATCTAAGAGCGTTTCTACTATCGATATGATACCCAAAACGCCTCTAATCGTCCGTCAGAGCGGTTACAGGCTCTAGTATGCCATTTTGTCTACTTCTAAAACAGTAGGTGCCATTTAAAGTTTGTTTACAGTTGTTTGTGTACAGTCTTTAGCATTTTGCAATTACTGTCTATTAATTATAATATGTTACATACTGCTAGTAACATTATGAGGCCATTATGCAGTCGCGTTCAAACACCAAAATAGTACTACTAAACTAAAAAATCTAAGAGCGTTTCTACTATCGATATGATACCCAAAACGCCTCTAATCGTCCGTCAGAGCGGTTACAGGCTCTAGTATGCCATTTTGTCTACTTCTAAAACAGTAGGTGCCATATAAAGTTTGTTTACAGTTGTTTGTGTACAGTCTTTAGCATTTTGCAATTACTGTCTATTAATTATAATATGTTACATACTGCTAGTAACATTCTGAGGCCAGTATGCAGTCGCGCTCAGACACTGAAATAGTACTACTAAAATAAAAAATCTAAGAACGTTTCTATTATCTAAATGATACCCAAAACGTCTCAGATCGTCCGTCAGAGCGTATACAGGCTCTAGTTTGCCATTTTTTCTACTTCTCAAACAGTAGATGCCATTCCTATGCATTTAAAGTTAGTTTACAGTTGTTTGTGTACAGTCTTTAGCGTTCTGCAATTACTGTCTATTAATTATAATATGTTACATACTGCTAATAACATTCTGAGGCCATTATGCAGTCGCGCTCAGACACCGAAATAGTACTACTAAAATAAAAAATCTAAGAGCGTTTCTACTATCGATATGATACCCAAAACGCCTCTAATCGTCCGTCAGAGCGGTTACAGGCTCTAGTATGCCATTTTGTCTACTTCTAAAACAGTAGGTGCCATATAAAGTTTGTTTACAGTTGTTTGTGTACAGTCTTTAGCATTTTGCAATTACTGTCTATTAATTATAATATGTTACATACTGCTAGTAACATTATGAGGCCATTATGCAGTCGCGTTCAAACACCAAAATAGTACTACTAAACTAAAAAATCTAAGAGCGTTTCTACTATCGATATGATACCCAAAACGCCTCTAATCGTCCGTCAGAGCGGTTACAGGCTCTAGTATGCCATTTTGTCTACTTCTAAAATAGTAGGTGCCATATAAAGTTTGTTTACAGTTGTTTGTGTACAGTCTTTAGCATTTTGCAATTACTGTCTATTAATTATAATATGTTACATACTGCTAGTAACATTATGAGGCCATTATGCAGTCGCGCTCAAACACCAAAATAGTACTACTAAACTAAAAAATCTAAGAGCGTTTCTACTATCGATATGATACCCAAAACGCTTCTAATCGTCCGTCAGAGCGGTTACAGGCTCTAGTATGCCATTTTGTCTACTTCTAAAACAGTAGGTGCCATTTAAAGTTTGTTTACAGTTGTTTGTGTACAGTCTTTAGCATTTTGCAATTACTGTCTATTAATTATAATATGTTACATACTGCTAGTAACATTATGAGGCCATTATGCAGTCGCGCTCAAACACCAAAATAGTACTACTAAACTAAAAAATCTAAGAGCGTTTCTACTATCGATATGATACCCAAAACGCCTCTAATCGTCCGTCAGAGCGGTTACAGGCTCTAGTATGCCATTTTGTCTACTTCTAAAACAGTAGGTGCCATTTAAAGTTTGTTTACAGTTGTTTGTGTACAGTCTTTAGCATTTTGCAATTACTGTCTATTAATTATAATATGTTACATACTGCTAGTAACATTATGAGGCCATTATGCAGTCGCGTTCAAACACCAAAGTAGTACTACTAAACTAAAAAATCTAAGAGCGTTTCTACTATCGATATGATACCCAAAACGCCTCTAATCGTCCGTCAGAGCGGTTACAGGCTCTAGTATGCCATTTTGTCTACTTCTAAAACAGTAGGTGCCATTTAAAGTTTGTTTACAGTTGTTTGTGTACAGTCTTTAGCATTTTGCAATTACTGTCTATTAATTATAATATGTTACATACTGCTAGTAACATTATGAGGCCATTATGCAGTCGCGCTCAAACACCAAAATAGTACTACTAAACTAAAAAATCTAAGAGCGTTTCTACTATCGATATGATACCCAAAACGCCTCTAATCGTCCGTCAGAGCGGTTACAGGCTCTAGTATGCCATTTTGTCTACTTCTAAAACAGTAGGTGCCATTTAAAGTTTGTTTACAGTTGTTTGTGTACAGTCTTTAGCATTTTGCAATTACTGTCTATTAATTATAATATGTTACATACTGCTAGTAACATTATGAGGCCATTATGCAGTCGCGCTCAAACACCAAAATAGTACTACTAAACTAAAAAATCTAAGAGCGTTTCTACTATCGATATGATACCCAAAACGCCTCTAATCGTCCGTCAGAGCGGTTACAGGCTCTAGTATGCCATTTTGTCTACTTCTAAAACAGTAGGTGCCATTTAAAGTTTGTTTACAGTTGTTTGTGTACAGTCTTTAGCATTTTGCAATTACTGTCTATTAATTATAATATGTTACATACTGCTAGTAACATTATGAGGCCATTATGCAGTCGCGTTCAAACACCAAAGTAGTACTACTAAACTAAAAAATCTAAGAGCGTTTCTACTATCGATATGATACCCAAAACGCCTCTAATCGTCCGTCAGAGCGGTTACAGGCTCTAGTATGCCATTTTGTCTACTTCTAAAACAGTAGGTGCCATTTAAAGTTTGTTTACAGTTGTTTGTGTACAGTCTTTAGCATTTTGCAATTACTGTCTATTAATTATAATATGTTACATACTGCTAGTAACATTATGAGGCCATTATGCAGTCGCGCTCAAACACCAAAATAGTACTACTAAACTAAAAAATCTAAGAGCGTTTCTACTATCGATATGATACCCAAAACGCCTCTAATCGTCCGTCAGAGCGGTTACAGGCTCTAGTATGCCATTTTGTCTACTTCTAAAACAGTAGGTGCCATTTAAAGTTTGTTTACAGTTGTTTGTGTACAGTCTTTAGCATTTTGCAATTACTGTCTATTAATTATAATATGTTACATACTGCTAGTAACATTATGAGGCCATTATGCAGTCGCGTTCAAACACCAAAATAGTACTACTAAACTAAAAAATCTAAGAGCGTTTCTACTATCGATATGATACCCAAAACGCCTCTAATCGTCCGTCAGAGCGGTTACAGGCTCTAGTATGCCATTTTGTCTACTTCTAAAACAGTAGGTGCCATTTAAAGTTTGTTTACAGTTGTTTGTGTACAGTCTTTAGCATTTTGCAATTACTGTCTATTAATTATAATATGTTACATACTGCTAGTAACATTATGAGGCCATTATGCAGTCGCGCTCAAACACCAAAATAGTACTACTAAACTAAAAAATCTAAGAGCGTTTCTACTATCGATATGATACCCAAAACGCCTCTAATCGTCCGTCAGAGCGGTTACAGGCTCTAGTATGCCATTTTGTCTACTTCTAAAACAGTAGGTGCCATTTAAAGTTTGTTTACAGTTGTTTGTGTACAGTCTTTAGCATTTTGCAATTACTGTCTATTAATTATAATATGTTACATACTGCTAGTAACATTATGAGGCCATTATGCAGTCACGCTCAGACACCGAAATAGTACTACTAAAATAAAAAATCGAAGAGCGTTTCTACTATCGAAATGATACCCAAAACGTCTCTAATCTTCCGTCAGAGGCTCTAGTATGCCATTTTGTCTACTTCTAAAACAGTAGGAGCCATTCCTATGCATTTAAAGTTAGTTTACAGTTATTTGTGTACAGTCTTTAGCGTTCTGCAATTACTGTCTATTAATTATAATATGTTACATACTGCTAGTAACATTATGAGGCCATTATGCAGTCGCGCTCAAACACCAAAATAGTACTACTAAACTAAAAAATCTAAGAGCGTTTCTACTATCGATATGATACCCAAAACGCCTCTAATCGTCCGTCAGAGCGGTTACAGGCTCTAGTATGCCATTTTGTCTACTTCTAAAACAGTAGGTGCCATTTAAAGTTTGTTTACAGTTGTTTGTGTACAGTCTTTAGCATTTTGCAATTACTGTCTATTAATTATAGTATGTTACATACTGCTAGTATCATTCTGAGGCCATTATGCAGTCACGCTCAGACACCGAAATAGTACTACTAAAATAAAAAATCTAAGAGCGTTTCTACTATCGAAATGATACCCAAAACGTCTCTAATCTTCCGTCAGAGGCTCTAGTATGCCATTTTGTCTACTTCTCAAACAGTAGGAGCCATTCCTATGCATTTAAAGTTAGTTTACAGTTATTTGTGTACAGTCTTTAGCGTTCTGCAATTACTGTCTATTAATTATAATATGTTACATACTGCTAGTAACATTCTGAGGCCATTATGCAGTCGCCCTCAGACACCGAAATAGTACTACTAAATTAAAAAATTTAACAGCGTTTCTACTATCGAAATGATACCCAAAACGTCTCTAATCGTCCGTCAGAGCGGTTACAGGCTCTAGTATGCCATTTTGTCTAGTTCTAAAACAGTAGGTGCCATTTAAAGTTTGTTTACAGTTGTTTGTGTACAGTCTCTAGCATTTTGCAATTACTGTCTATTAATTATAATATGTTACATACTGCTAGTAACATTCTGAAGCCATTATGCAGTCATGCTCAGACACCGAAATAGTACTACTAAAATAAAAAATCTAAGAGCGTTTCTACTATCGAAATGATACCCAAAACGTCTTAGATTGTCCGTCAGAGAGTTTACAGGCTCTAGCATTTTATTTTGTCTACTTCTCAAACGGTAGGTGCCATTCCTATGCATTTAAAGTTAGTTTACAGTTGTTTGTGTACAGTATTTAGCGTTCTGCAATTACTGTCTATTAATTATAATATGTTACATACTGCTAATAACAATCTGAGGCCATTATGCAGTCGCGCTCAGACACCGAAATAGTACTACTAAAATAAAAAATCAAAGAGCGTTTTTACTATCGAAATGATACCCAAAACGTCTCTAATCTTCCGTCAGAGCGTTTACAGGCCATTTTGTCTACTTCTAAAACAGTAGGTGCCATTTAAAGTTTGTTTACAGTTGTTTGTGTACAGTCTTTAGCATTTTGCAATTACTGTCTATTAATTATAATATGTTACATACTGCTAGTAACATTCTGAGGCCATTATGCAGTCACGCTCAGACACCGAAATAGTAATACTAAAATAAAAAATCTAAGAGCGTTTCTACTATCGAAATGATACCCAAAACGTCTCAGATTGTCCGTCAGTGAGTTTACAGGCTCTAGCATTTTATTTTGTCTACTTCTCAAACGGTAGGTGCCATTCCTATGCATCTAAAGTTAGTTTACAGTGGTTTGTGTAGTCTTTAGAGTTCTGCAATTACTGTCTATTAATTATAATATGTTACATACTGATAATAACATTCTGAGGCCATTATGCAGTCGCGCTCCAGACATCTGAAATAGTACTACTAAAATAAAAAATCTAAGAGCGGCTCTACTATCGAAATGATACCCAAAACGTCTCAGATCGTCCGTCAGAGCGGTTACAGGCTCTAGTATGCCATTTTGTCTACTTCTAAAACAGTAAGTGCCATTTAAAGTTTGTTTACAGTTGTTTGTGTACATGTCTTTGGCATGTTGCAATTACTGTCTATTAATTATAATATGTTACATACTGCTAGTAACATTCTGAGGCCATTATGCAGTCACGGTCAGACACCGAAATAGTACTACTAAAATAAAAAATGTAAGAGCGTTTCTACTATCGAAATGATACCCAAAACGTCTCTAATCGTCCGTCAGAGGGGTTACAGGCTTTAGTATGCCATTTTGTCTACTTCTAAAACAGTAGGTGCTATTTAAAGTTTGTTTACAGTTGTTTGTGTACAGTCTTTAGCATTTTGCAATTACTGTCTATTAATTATAATATGTTACATACTGCTAGTAACATTCTGAGGGCATTATGCAGTCACGCTCAGACACCGAAATAGTACTACTAAATTAAAAAATCTAAGAGCGTTTCTACTATCGAAATGATACCCAAAACGCCTCTAATCGTCCGTCAGAGCGGTTACAGGCTCTCGTATGCCATTTTGTATACTTTTAAAACAGTAGGTGCCATTTAAAGTTTGTTTACAGTTGTTTGTGTACAGTCTTTAGCATTTTGCAATTACTGTCTATTAATTATAATATGTTACATACTGCTAGTAACATTCTGAGGCCATTATGCCGTCACGCTCAGACACCGAAATAGTACTACTAAATTAAAAAATCTAAGAAATAATACCCAAAACGTCTCTAATCGTCCGTCAGAGCGGTTACAGGCTCTAGTATACCATTTTGTCTACTTCTAAAACAGTAGGTGCCAATTAAAGTTTGTTTACAGTTGTTTGTGTACAGTCTTTAGCATGTTGCAATTACTGTCTATTAATTATAATATGTTACATACTGCTAGTAACATTCTGAGGCCATTATGCAGTCACGCTCAGACACCGAAATAGTACTACTAAATTAAAAAATCTAGGAGCTTATATTGGTTTCTTTTTTTAGTGCTTGTTATACTCTATATTTATATTCTTATAATCAACATGGTAAGTTGTATTTAGGGTCTTATTTTTTTTCTTTAGGATTTGTACGGGAATATTTGTTGTTATTTCTTCATTGAATGCCATTAAATTTATTATTTATTAAGGGGGATTTTTTTATTTTTTATTCAGGTAATTTAACCTTAAAATTTCGATTTGTGGATTCGAATATGCAATTTAATTGTTCTGGATAATTTTACCAATTTATTTTGTTTACTTTGTTGTTTTGTTGTTTTTTAGTATTATATCATTTTTTTTTTAGAATTTATTTTATAATTGTTGATTATATGTTAATATTGGAGTTTGAAATTTTAAGGTTAAATTCTAATTTAATTTTTATATCAGTTCTATCGAAATGATACCCAAAACGTCTCTAATCGTCCGTCAGAGCGGTTACAGGCTCTAGTATGCCATTTTGTCTACTTCTAAAACAGTAGGTGCCATTTAAAGTTTGTTTACAGTTGTTTGTGTACAGTCTTTAGCATTTTGCAATTACTGTCTATTAATTATAATATGTTACATACTGCTAGTAACATTATGAGGCCATTATGCAGTCGCGCTCAAACACCAAAATAGTACTACTAAACTAAAAAATCTAAGAGCGTTTCTACTTTCGATATGATACCCAAAACGCCTCTAATCGTCCGTCAGAGCGGTTACAGGCTCTAGTATGCCATTTTGTCTACTTCTAAAACAGTAGGTGCCATTTAAAGTTTGTTTACAGTTGTTTGTGTACAGTCTTTAGCATTTTGCAATTACTGTCTATTAATTATAATATGTTACATACTGCTAGTAACATTATGAGGCCATTATGCAGTCGCGTTCAAACACCAAAATAGTACTACTAAACTAAAAAATCTAAGAGCGTTTCTACTATCGATATGATACCCAAAACGCCTCTAATCGTCCGTCAGAGCGGTTACAGGCTCTAGTATGCCATTTTGTCTACTTCTAAAACAGTAGGTGCCATATAAAGTTTGTTTACAGTTGTTTGTGTACAGTCTTTAGCATTTTGCAATTACTGTCTATTAATTATAATATGTTACATACTGCTAGTAACATTATGAGGCCATTATGCAGTCGCGCTCAAACACCAAAATAGTACTACTAAACTAAAAAATCTAAGAGCGTTTCTACTATCGATATGATACCCAAAACGCCTCTAATCGTCCGTCAGAGCGGTTACAGGCTCTAGTATGCCATTTTGTCTACTTCTAAAACAGTAGGTGCCATTTAAAGTTTGTTTACAGTTGTTTGTGTACAGTCTTTAGCATTTTGCAATTACTGTCTATTAATTATAATATGTTACATACTGCTAGTAACATTATGAGGCCATTATGCAGTCGCGCTCAAACACCAAAATAGTACTACTAAACTAAAAAATCTAAGAGCGTTTCTACTATCGATATGATACCCAAAACGCCTCTAATCGTCCGTCAGAGCGGTTACAGGCTCTAGTATGCCATTTTGTCTACTTCTAAAACAGTAGGTGCCATTTAAAGTTTGTTTACAGTTGTTTGTGTACAGTCTTTAGCATTTTGCAATTACTGTCTATTAATTATAATATGTTACATACTGCTAGTAACATTATGAGGCCATTATGCAGTCGCGTTCAAACACCAAAATAGTACTACTAAACTAAAAAATCTAAGAGCGTTTCTACTATCGATATGATACCCAAAACGCCTCTAATCGTCCGTCAGAGCGGTTACAGGCTCTAGTATGCCATTTTGTCTACTTCTAAAACAGTAGGTGCCATTTAAAGTTTGTTTACAGTTGTTTGTGTACAGTCTTTAGCATTTTGCAATTACTGTCTATTAATGTCTATTAATTATAATATGTTACATACTGCTAGTAACATTATGAGGCCATTATGCAGTCGCGCTCAAACACCAAAATAGTACTACTAAACTAAAAAATCTAAGAGCGTTTCTACTATCGATATGATACCCAAAACGCCTCTAATCGTCCGTCAGAGCGGTTACAGGCTCTAGTATGCCATTTTGTCTACTTCTAAAACAGTAGGTGCCATTTAAAGTTTGTTTACAGTTGTTTGTGTACAGTCTTTAGCATTTTGCAATTACTGTCTATTAATTATAATATGTTACATACTGCTAGTAACATTATGAGGCCATTATGCAGTCACGCTCAGACACCGAAATAGTACTACTAAAATAAAAAATCGAAGAGCGTTTCTACTATCGAAATGATACCCAAAACGTCTCTAATCTTCCGTCAGAGGCTCTAGTATGCCATTTTGTCTACTTCTCAAACAGTAGGAGCCATTCCTATGCATTTAAAGTTAGTTTACAGTTATTTGTGTACAGTCTTTAGCGTTCTGCAATTACTGTCTATTAATTATAATATGTTACATACTGCTAGTAACATTCTGAGGCCATTATGCAGTCGCGCTCAGACACCGAAATAGTACTACTAAATTAAAAAATTTAACAGCGTTTCTACTATCGAAATGATACCCAAAACGTCTCTAATCGTCCGTCAGAGCGGTTACAGGCTCTAGTATGCCATTTTGTCTACTTCTAAAACAGTAGGTGCCATTTAAAGTTTGTTTACAGTTGTTTGTGTACAGTCTTTAGCATTTTGCAATTACTGTCTATTAATTATAATATGTTACATACTGCTAGTAACATTATGAGGCCATTATGCAGTCGCGCTCAAACACCAAAATAGTACTACTGCTCTAAAAAATCTAAGAGCGTTTCTACTATCGATATGATACCCAAAACGCCTCTAATCGTCCGTCAGAGCGGTTACAGGCTCTAGTATGCCATTTTGTCTACTTCTAAAACAGTAGGTGCCATTTAAAGTTTGTTTACAGTTGTTTGTGTACAGTCTTTAGCATTTTGCAATTACTGTCTATTAATTATAATATGTTACATACTGCTAGTATCATTCTGAGGCCATTATGCAGTCACGCTCAGACACCGAAATAGTACTACTAAAATAAAAAATCTAAGAGCGTTTCTACTATCGAAATGATACCCAAAACGTCTCTAATCTTCCGTCAGAGGCTCTAGTATGCCATTTTGTCTACTTCTCAAACAGTAGGAGCCATTCCTATGCATTTAAAGTTAGTTTACAGTTATTTGTGTACAGTCTTTAGCGTTCTGCAATTACTGTCTATTAATTATAATATGTTACATACTGCTAGTAACATTCTGAGGCCATTATGCAGTCGCGCTCAGACACCGAAATAGTACTACTAAATTAAAAAATTTAACAGCGTTTCTACTATCGAAATGATACCCAAAACGTCTCTAATCGTCCGTCAGAGCGGTTACAGGCTCTAGTATGCCATTTTGTCTACTTCTAAAACAGTAGGTGCCATTTAAAGTTTGTTTACAGTTGTTTGTGTACAGTCTTTAGCATTTTGCAATTACTGTCTATTAATTATAATATGTTACATACTGCTAGTAACATTCTGAAGCCATTATGCAGTCATGCTCAGACACCGAAATAGTACTACTAAAATAAAAAATCTAAGAGCGTTTCTACTATCGAAATGATACCCAAAACGTCTTAGATTGTCCGTCAGAGAGTTTACAGGCTCTAGCATTTTATTTTGTCTACTTCTCAAACGGTAGGTGCCATTCCTATGCATTTAAAGTTAGTTTACAGTTGTTTGTGTACAGTATTTAGCGTTCTGCAATTACTGTCTATTAATTATAATATGTTACATACTGCTAATCACAATCTGAGGCCATTATGCAGTCGCGCTCAGACACCGAAATAGTACTACTAAAATAAAAAATCAAAGAGCGTTTTTACTATCGAATTGATACCCAAAACGTCTCTAATCTTCCGTCAGAGCGTTTACAGGCCATTTTGTCTACTTCTAAAACAGTAGGTGCCATTTAAAGTTTGTTTACAGTTGTTTGTGTACAGTCTTTAGCATTTTGCAATTACTGTCTATTAATTATAATATGTTACATACTGCTAGTAACATTCTGAGGCCATTATGCAGTCACGCTCAGACACCGAAATAGTAATACTAAAATAAAAAATCTAAGAGCGTTTCTACTATCGAAATGATACCCAAAACGTCTCAGATTGTCCGTCAGAGAGTTTACAGGCCAGGCTCTAGCATTTTATTTTGTCTACTTCTAAAACAGTAGGTGCCATTTAAAGTTTGTTTACAGTTGTTTGTGTACAGTCTTTAGAGTTCTGCAATTACTGTCTATTAATTATAATATGTTACATACTGCTAATAACATTCTGAGGCCATTATGCAGTCACGGTCAGACACCGAAATAGTACTACTAAAATAAAAAATCTAAGAGCGTTTCTACTATCGAAATGATACCCAAAACGTCTCTAATCGTCCGTCAGAGGGGTTACAGGCTCTAGTATGCCATTTTGTCTACTTCTAAAACAGTAAGTGCCATTTAAAGTTTGTTTACAGTTGTTTGTGTACAGTCTTTGGCATGTTGCAATTACTGTCTATTAATTATAATATGTTACATACTGCTAGTAACATTCTGAGGCCATTATGCAGTCACGGTCAGACACCGAAATAGTACTACTAAAATAAAAAATCTAAGAGCGTTTCTACTATCGAAATGATACCCAAAACGTCTCTAATCGTCCGTCAGAGGGGTTACAGGCTTTAGTATGCCATTTTGTCTACTTCTAAAACAGTAGGTGCTATTTAAAGTTTGTTTACAGTTGTTTGTGTACAGTCTTTAGCATTTTGCAATTACTGTCTATTAATTATAATATGTTACATACTGCTAGTAACATTCTGAGGGCATTATGCAGTCACGCTCAGACACCGAAATAGTACTACTAAATTAAAAAATCTAAGAGCGTTTCTACTATCGAAATGATACCCAAAACGCCTCTAATCGTCCGTCAGAGCGGTTACAGGCTCTCGTATGCCATTTTGTATACTTTTAAAACAGTAGGTGCCATTTAAAGTTTGTTTACAGTTGTTTGTGTACAGTCTTTAGCATTTTGCAATTACTGTCTATTAATTATAATATGTTACATACTGCTAGTAACATTCTGAGGCCATTATGCCGTCACGCTCAGACACCGAAATAGTACTACTAAATTAAAAAATCTAAGAAATAATACCCAAAACGTCTCTAATCGTCCGTCAGAGCGGTTACAGGCTCTAGTATACCATTTTGTCTACTTCTAAAACAGTAGGTGCCAATTAAAGTTTGTTTACAGTTGTTTGTGTACAGTCTTTAGCATGTTGCAATTACTGTCTATTAATTATAATATGTTACATACTGCTAGTAACATTCTGAGGCCATTATGCAGTCACGCTCAGACACCGAAATAGTACTACTAAATTAAAAAATCTAGGAGCTTATATTGGTTTCTTTTTTTAGTGCTTGTTATACTCTATATTTATATTCTTATAATCAACATGGTAAGTTGTATTTAGGGTCTTATTCTTTTTCTTTAGGATTTGTACGGGAATATTTGTTGTTATTTCTTCATTGAATGCCATTAAATTTATTATTTATTAAGGGGATTTTTTTATTTTTTATTCAGGTAATTTAACCTTAAAATTTCGATTTGTGGATTCGAATATGCAATTTAATTGTTCTGGATAATTTTACCAATTTATTTTGTTTACTTTGTTGTTTTGTTGTTTTTAGTATTATATCATTTTTTTTTAGAATTTATTTTATAATTGTTGATTATATGTTAATATTGGAGTTTGAAATTTTAAGGTTAAATTCTAATTTAATTTTTATATCAGTTCTATCGAAATGATACCCAAAACGTCGCTAATCGTCCGTCAGAGCGGTTACAGGCTCTAGTATGCCATTTTGTCTACTTCTAAAACAGTAGGTGCCATTTAAAGTTTGTTTACAGTTGTTTGTGTACAGTCTTTAGCATTTTGCAATTACTGTCTATTAATTATAATATGTTACATACTGCTAGTAACATTATGAGGCCATTATGCAGTCGCGCTCAAACACCAAAATAGTACTACTAAACTAAAAATCTAAGAGCGTTTCTACTTTCGATATGATACCCAAAACGCCTCTAATCGTCCGTCAGAGCGGTTACAGGCTCTAGTATGCCATTTTGTCTACTTCTAAAACAGTAGGTGCCATTTAAAGTTTGTTTACAGTTGTTTGTGTACAGTCTTTAGCATTTTGCAATTACTGTCTATTAATTATAATATGTTACATACTGCTAGTAACATTATGAGGCCATTATGCAGTCGCGTTCAAACACCAAAATAGTACTACTAAACTAAAAAATCTAAGAGCGTTTCTACTATCGATATGATACCCAAAACGCCTCTAATCGTCCGTCAGAGCGGTTACAGGCTCTAGTATGCCATTTTGTCTACTTCTAAAACAGTAGGTGCCATATAAAGTTTGTTTACAGTTGTTTGTGTACAGTCTTTAGCATTTTGCAATTACTGTCTATTAATTATAATATGTTACATACTGCTAGTAACATTATGAGGCCATTATGCAGTCGCGCTCAAACACCAAAATAGTACTACTAAACTAAAAAATCTAAGAGCGTTTCTACTATCGATATGATACCCAAAACGCCTCTAATCGTCCGTCAGAGCGGTTACAGGCTCTAGTATGCCATTTTGTCTACTTCTAAAACAGTAGGTGCCATTTAAAGTTTGTTTACAGTTGTTTGTGTACAGTCTTTAGCATTTTGCAATTACTGTCTATTAATTATAATATGTTACATACTGCTAGTAACATTATGAGGCCATTATGCAGTCGCGTTCAAACACCAAAATAGTACTACTAAACTAAAAAATCTAAGAGCGTTTCTACTATCGATATGATACCCAAAACGCCTCTAATCGTCCGTCAGAGCGGTTACAGGCTCTAGTATGCCATTTTGTCTACTTCTAAAACAGTAGGTGCCATTTAAAGTTTGTTTACAGTTGTTTGTGTACAGTCTTTAGCATTTTGCAATTACTGTCTATTAATTATAATATGTTACATACTGCTAGTAACATTATGAGGCCATTATGCAGTCGCGTTCAAACACCAAAATAGTACTACTAAACTAAAAAATCTAAGAGCGTTTCTACTATCGATATGATACCCAAAACGCCTCTAATCGTCCGTCAGAGCGGTTACAGGCTCTAGTATGCCATTTTGTCTACTTCTAAAACAGTAGGTGCCATTTAAAGTTTGTTTACAGTTGTTTGTGTACAGTCTTTAGCATTTTGCAATTACTGTCTATTAATTATAATATGTTACATACTGCTAGTAACATTATGAGGCCATTATGCAGTCGCGCTCAAACACCAAAATAGTACTACTAAACTAAAAAATCTAAGAGCGTTTCTACTTTCGATATGATACCCAAAACGCCTCTAATCGTCCGTCAGAGCGGTTACAGGCTCTAGTATGCCATTTTGTCTACTTCTAAAACAGTAGGTGCCATTTAAAGTTTGTTTACAGTTGTTTGTGTACAGTCTTTAGCATTTTGCAATTACTGTCTATTAATTATAATATGTTACATACTGCTAGTAACATTATGAGGCCATTATGCAGTCGCGTTCAAACACCAAAATAGTACTACTAAACTAAAAAATCTAAGAGCGTTTCTACTATCGATATGATACCCAAAACGCCTCTAATCGTCCGTCAGAGCGGTTACAGGCTCTAGTATGCCATTTTGTCTACTTCTAAAACAGTAGGTGCCATATAAAGTTTGTTTACAGTTGTTTGTGTACAGTCTTTAGCATTTTGCAATTACTGTCTATTAATTATAATATGTTACATACTGCTAGTAACATTATGAGGCCATTATGCAGTCGCGCTCAAACACCAAAATAGTACTACTAAACTAAAAAATCTAAGAGCGTTTCTACTATCGATATGATACCCAAAACGCCTCTAATCGTCCGTCAGAGCGGTTACAGGCTCTAGTATGCCATTTTGTCTAATTCTAAAACAGTAGGTGCCATTTAAAGTTTGTTTACAGTTGTTTGTGTACAGTCTTTAGCATTTTGCAATTACTGTCTATTAATTATAATATGTTACATACTGCTAGTAACATTATGAGGCCATTATGCAGTCGCGCTCAAACACCAAAATAGTACTACTAAACTAAAAAATCTAAGAGCGTTTCTACTATCGATATGATACCCAAAACGCCTCTAATCGTCCGTCAGAGCGGTTACAGGCTCTAGTATGCCATTTTGTCTACTTCTAAAACAGTAGGTGCCATATAAAGTTTGTTTACAGTTGTTTGTGTACAGTCTTTAGCATTTTGCAATTACTGTCTATTAATTATAATATGTTACATACTGCTAGTAACATTATGAGGCCATTATGCAGTCGCGTTCAAACACCAAAATAGTACTACTAAACTAAAAAATCTAAGAGCGTTTCTACTATCGATATGATACCCAAAACGCCTCTAATCGTCCGTCAGAGCGGTTACAGGCTCTAGTATGCCATTTTGTCTACTTCTAAAACAGTAGGTGCCATATAAAGTTTGTTTACAGTTGTTTGTGTACAGTCTTTAGCATTTTGCAATTACTGTCTATTAATTATAATATGTTACATACTGCTAGTAACATTCTGAGGCCATTATGCAGTCGCGCTCAGACACTGAAATAGTACTACTAAAATAAAAAATCTAAGAACGTTTCTATTATCGAAATGATACCCAAAACGTCTCAGATCGTCCGTCAGAGCGGTTACAGGCTCTAGTATGCCATTTTGTCTACTTCTAAAACAGTAGGTGCCATATAAAGTTTGTTTACAGTTGTTTGTGTACAGTCTTTAGCATTTTGCAATTACTGTCTATTAATTATAATATGTTACATACTGCTAATAACATTCTGAGGCCATTATGCAGTCGCGCTCAGACACCGAAATAGTACTACTAAAATAAAAAATCTAAGAGCGTTTCTACTATCGATATGATACCCAAAACGCCTCTAATCGTCCGTCAGAGCGGTTACAGGCTCTAGTATGCCATTTTGTCTACTTCTAAAACAGTAGGTGCCATATAAAGTTTGTTTACAGTTGTTTGTGTACAGTCTTTAGCATTTTGCAATTACTGTCTATTAATTATAATATGTTACATACTGCTAGTAACATTATGAGGCCATTATGCAGTCGCGTTCAAACACCAAAATAGTACTACTAAACTAAAGAATCTAAGAGCTTTTCTACTATCGATATGATACCCAAAACGCCTCTAATCGTCCGTCAGAGCGGTTACAGGCTCTAGTATGCCATTTTGTCTACTTCTAAAACAGTAGGTGCCATATAAAGTTTGTTTACAGTTGTTTGTGTACAGTCTTTAGCATTTTGCAATTACTGTCTATTAATTATAATATGTTACATACTGCTAGTAACATTATGAGGCCATTATGCAGTCGCGTTCAAACACCAAAATAGTACTACTAAACTAAAGAATCTAAGAGCGTTTCTACTATCGATATGATACCCAAAACGCCTCTAATCGTCCGTCAGAGCGGTTACAGGCTCTAGTATGCCATTTTGTCTACTTCTAAAATAGAAGGTGCCATATAAAGTTTGTTTACAGTTGTTTGTGTACAGTCTTTAGCATTTTGCAATTACTGTCTATTAATTATAATATGTTACATACTGCTAGTAACATTATGAGGCCATTATGCAGTCGCGCTCAAACACCAAAATAGTACTACTAAACTAAAAAATCTAAGAGCGTTTCTACTATCGATATGATACCCAAAACGCCTCTAATCGTCCGTCAGAGCGGTTACAGGCTCTAGTATGCCATTTTGTCTACTTCTAAAACAGTAGGTGCCATTTAAAGTTTGTTTACAGTTGTTTGTGTACAGTCTTTAGCATTTTGCAATTACTGTCTATTAATTATAATATGTTACATACTGCTAGTAACATTATGAGGCCATTATGCAGTCGCGCTCAAACACCAAAATAGTACTACTAAACTAAAAAATCTAAGAGCGTTTCTACTATCGATATGATACCCAAAACGCCTCTAATCGTCCGTCAGAGCGGTTACAGGCTCTAGTATGCCATTTTGTCTACTTCTAAAACAGTAGGTGCCATTTAAAGTTTGTTTACAGTTGTTTGTGTACCGTCTTTAGCATTTTGCAATTACTGTCTATTAATTATAATATGTTACATACTGCTAGTAACATTATGAGGCCATTATGCAGTCGCGTTCAAACACCAAAATAGTACTACTAAACTAAAAAATCTAAGAGCGTTTCTACTATCGATATGATACCCAAAACGCCTCTAATCGTCCGTCAGAGCGGTTACAGGCTCTAGTATGCCATTTTGTCTACTTCTAAAACAGTAGGTGCCATTTAAAGTTTGTTTACAGTTGTTTGTGTACAGTCTTTAGCATTTTGCAATTACTGTCTATTAATTATAATATGTTACATACTGCTAGTAACATTATGAGGCCATTATGCAGTCGCGCTCAAACACCAAAATAGTACTACTAAACTAAAAAATCTAAGAGCGTTTCTACTATCGATATGATACCCAAAACGCCTCTAATCGTCCGTCAGAGCGGTTACAGGCTCTAGTAAGCCATTTTGTCTACTTCTAAAACAGTAGGTGCCATTTAAAGTTTGTTTACAGTTGTTTGTGTACAGTCTTTAGCATTTTGCAATTACTGTCTATTAATTATAATATGTTACATACTGCTAGTAACATTATGAGGCCATTATGCAGTCGCGTTCAAACACCAAAATAGTACTACTAAACTAAAAAATCTAAGAGCGTTTCTACTATCGATATGATACCCAAAACGCCTCTAATCGCCCGTCAGAGCGGTTACAGGCTCTAGTATGCCATTTTGTCTACTTCTAAAACAGTAGGTGCCATTTAAAGTTTGTTTACAGTTGTTTGTGTACAGTCTTTAGCATTTTGCAATTACTGTCTATTAATTATAATATGTTACATACTGCTAGTAACATTATGAGGCCATTATGCAGTCGCGCTCAAACACCAAAATAGTACTACTAAACTAAAAAATCTAAGAGCGTTTCTACTATCGATATGATACCCAAAACGCCTCTAATCGTCCGTCAGAGCGGTTACAGGCTCTAGTATGCCATTTTGTCTACTTCTAAAACAGTAGGTGCCATTTAAAGTTTGTTTACAGTTGTTTGTGTACAGTCTTTAGCATTTTGCAATTACTGTCTATTAATTATAATATGTTACATACTGCTAGTAACATTATGAGGCCATTATGCAGTCACGCTCAGACACCGAAATAGTACTACTAAAATAAAAAATCGAAGAGCGTTTCTACTATCGAAATGATACCCAAAACGTCTCTAATCTTCCGTCAGAGGCTCTAGTATGCCATTTTGTCTACTTCTCAAACAGTAGGAGCCATTCCTATGCACATAAAGTTAGTTTACAGTTATTTGTGTACAGTCTTTAGCGTTCTGCAATTACTGTCTATTAATTATAATATGTTACATACTGCTAGTAACATTCTGAGGCCATTATGCAGTCGCGCTCAGACACCGAAATAGTACTACTAAATTAAAAAATTTAACAGCGTTTCTACTATCGAAATGATACCCAAAACGTCTCTAATCGTCCGTCAGAGCGGTTACAGGCTCTAGTATGCCATTTTGTCTACTTCTAAAACAGTAGGTGCCATTTAAAGTTTGTTTACAGTTGTTTGTGTACAGTCTTTAGCATTTTGCAATTACTGTCTATTAATTATAATATGTTACATACTGCTAGTAACATTATGAGGCCATTATGCAGTCGCGCTCAAACACCAAAATAGTACTACTAAACTAAAAAATCTAAGAGCGTTTCTACTATCGATATGATACCCAAAACGCCTCTAATCGTCCGTCAGAGCGGTTACAGGCTCTAGTATGCCATTTTGTCTACTTCTAAAACAGTAGGTGCCATTTAAAGTTTGTTTACAGTTGTTTGTGTACAGTCTTTAGCATTTTGCAATTACTGTCTATTAATTATAGTATGTTACATACTGCTAGTAACATTCTGAGGCCATTATGCAGTCACGCTCAGACACCGAAATAGTACTACTAAAATAAAAAATCTAAGAGCGTTTCTACTATCGAAGTGATACCCAAAACGTCTCTAATCTTCCGTCAGAGGCTCTAGTATGCCATTTTGTCTACTTCTCAAACAGTAGGAGCCATTCCTATGCATTTAAAGTTAGTTTACAGTTATTTGTGTACAGTCTTTAGCGTTCTGCAATTACTGTCTATTAATTATAATATGTTACATACTGCTAGTAACATTCTGAGGCCATTATGCAGTCGCGCTCAGACACCGAAATAGTACTACTAAATTAAAAAATTTAACAGCGTTTCTACTATCGAAATGATACCCAAAACGTCTCTAATCGTCCGTCAGAGCGGTTACAGGCTCTAGTATGCCATTTTGTCTACTTCTAAAACAGTAGGTGCCATTTAAAGTTTGTTTACAGTTGTTTGTGTACAGTCTTTAGCATTTTGCAATTACTGTCTATTAATTATAATATGTTACATACTGCTAGTAACATTCTGAAGCCATTATGCAGTCATGCTCAGACACCGAAATAGTACTACTAAAATAAAAAATCTAAGAGCGTTTCTACTATCGAAATGATACCCAAAACGTCTTAGATTGTCCGTCAGAGAGTTTACAGGCTCTAGCATTTTATTTTGTCTACTTCTCAAACGGTAGGTGCCATTCCTATGCATTTAAAGTTAGTTTACAGTTGTTTGTGTACAGTATTTAGCGTTCTGCAATTACTGTCTATTAATTATAATATGTTACATACTGCTTATAACAATCTGAGGCCATTATGCAGTCGCGCTCAGACACCGAAATAGTACTACTAAAATAAAAAATCAAAGAGCGTTTTTACTATCGAAATGATACCCAAAACGTCTCTAATCTTCCGTCAGAGCGTTTACAGGCCATTTTGTCTACTTCTAAAACAGTAGGTGCCATATAAAGTTTGTTTACAGTTGTTTGTGTACAGTCTTTAGCATTTTGCAATTACTGTCTATTAATTATAATATGTTACATACTGCTAGTAACATTATGAGGCCATTATGCAGTCGCGTTCAAACACCAAAATACTACTACTAAACTAAAGAATCTAAGAGCGTTTCTACTATCGATATGATACCCAAAACGCCTCTAATCGTCCGTCAGAGCGGTTACAGGCTCTAGTATGCCATTTTGTCTACTTCTAAAACAGTAGGTGCCATATAAAGTTTGTTTACAGTTGTTTGTGTACAGTCTTTAGCATTTTGCAATTACTGTCTATTAATTATAATATGTTACATACTGCTAGTAACATTATGAGGCCATTATGCAGTCGCGTTCAAACACCAAAATAGTACTACTAAACTAAAGAATCTAAGAGCGTTTCTACTATCGATATGATACCCAAAACGCCTCTAATCGTCCGTCAGAGCGGTTACAGGCTCTAGTATGCCATTTTGTCTACTTCTAAAATAGAAGGTGCCATATAAAGTTTGTTTACAGTTGTTTGTGTACAGTCTTTAGCATTTTGCAATTACTGTCTATTAATTATAATATGTTACATACTGCTAGTAACATTATGAGGCCATTATGCAGTCGCGCTCAAACACCAAAATAGTACTACTAAACTAAAAAATCTAAGAGCGTTTCTACTATCGATATGATACCCAAAACGCCTCTAATCGTCCGTCAGAGCGGTTACAGGCTCTAGTATGCCATTTTGTCTACTTCTAAAACAGTAGGTGCCATTTAAAGTTTGTTTACAGTTGTTTGTGTACAGTCTTTAGCATTTTGCAATTACTGTCTATTAATTATAATATGTTACATACTGCTAGTAACATTATGAGGCCATTATGCAGTCGCGCTCAAACACCAAAATAGTACTACTAAACTAAAAAATCTAAGAGCGTTTCTACTATCGATATGATACCCAAAACGCCTCTAATCGTCCGTCAGAGCGGTTACAGGCTCTAGTATGCCATTTTGTCTACTTCTAAAACAGTAGGTGCCATTTAAAGTTTGTTTACAGTTGTTTGTGTACAGTCTTTAGCATTTTGCAATTACTGTCTATTAATTATAATATGTTACATACTGCTAGTAACATTATGAGGCCATTATGCAGTCGCGTTCAAACACCAAAATAGTACTACTAAACTAAAAAATCTAAGAGCGTTTCTACTATCGATATGATACCCAAAACGCCTCTAATCGTCCGTCAGAGCGGTTACAGGCTCTAGTATGCCATTTTGTCTACTTCTAAAACAGTAGGTGCCATTTAAAGTTTGTTTACAGTTGTTTGTGTACAGTCTTTAGCATTTTGCAATTACTGTCTATTAATTATAATATGTTACATACTGCTAGTAACATTATGAGGCCATTATGCAGTCGCGCTCAAACACCAAAATAGTACTACTAAACTAAAAAATCTAAGAGCGTTTCTACTATCGATATGATACCCAAAACGTCTCTAATCGTCCGTCAGAGCGGTTACAGGCTCTAGTATGCCATTTTGTCTACTTCTAAAACAGTAGGTGCCATTTAAAGTTTGTTTACAGTTGTTTGTGTACAGTCTTTAGCATTTTGCAATTACTGTCTATTAATTATAATATGTTACATACTGCTAGTAACATTATGAGGCCATTATGCAGTCGCGCTCAAACACCAAAATAGTACTACTAAACTAAAAAATCTAAGAGCGTTTCTACTATCGATATGATACCCAAAACGCCTCTAATCGTCCGTCAGAGCGGTTACAGGCTCTAGTATGCCATTTTGTCTACTTCTAAAACAGTAGGTGCCATTTAAAGTTTGTTTACAGTTGTTTGTGTACAGTCTTTAGCATTTTGCAATTACTGTCTATTAATTATAGTATGTTACATACTGCTAGTAACATTCTGAGGCCATTATGCAGTCACGCTCAGACACCGAAATAGTACTACTAAAATAAAAAATCTAAGAGCGTTTCTACTATCGAAGTGATACCCAAAACGTCTCTAATCTTCCGTCAGAGGCTCTAGTATGCCATTTTGTCTACTTCTCAAACAGTAGGAGCCATTCCTATGCATTTAAAGTTAGTTTACAGTTATTTGTGTACAGTCTTTAGCGTTCTGCAATTACTGTCTATTAATTATAATATGTTACATACTGCTAGTAACATTCTGAGGCCATTATGCAGTCGCGCTCAGACACCGAAATAGTACTACTAAATTTAAAAATTTAACAGCGTTTCTACTATCGAAATGATACCCAAAACGTCTCTAATCGTCCGTCAGAGCGGTTACAGGCTCTATTATGCCATTTTGTCTACTTCTAAAACAGTAGGTGCCATTTAAAGTTTGTTTACAGTTGTTTGTGTACAGTCTTTAGCATTTTGCAATTACTGTCTATTAATTATAATATGTTACATACTGCTAGTAACATTCTGAAGCCATTATGCAGTCATGCTCAAACACCGAAATAGTACTACTAAAATAAAAAATCTAAGAGCGTTTCTACTATCGAAATGATACCCAAAACGTCTTAGATTGTCCGTCAGAGAGTTTACAGGCTCTAGCATTTTATTTTGTCTACTTCTCAAACGGTAGGTGCCATTCCTATGCATTTAAAGTTAGTTTACAGTTGTTTGTGTACAGTATTTAGCGTTCTGCAATTACTGTCTATTAATTATAATATGTTACATACTGCTTATAACAATCTGAGGCCATTATGCAGTCGCGCTCAGACACCGAAATAGTACTACTAAAATAAAAAATCAAAGAGCGTTTTTACTATCGAAATGATACCCAAAACGTCTCTAATCTTCCGTCAGAGCGTTTACAGGCCATTTTGTCTACTTCTAAAACAGTAGGTGCCATTTAAAGTTTGTTTACAGTTGTTTGTGTACAGTCTTTAGCATTTTGCAATTACTGTCTATTAATTATAATATGTTACATACTGCTAGTAACATTCTGAGGCCATTATGCAGTCACGCTCAGACACCGAAATAGTAATACTAAAATAAAAAATCTAAGAGCGTTTCTACTATCGAAATGATACCCAAAACGTCTCAGATTGTCCGTCAGAGAGTTTACAGGCTCTAGCATTTTATTTTGTCTACTTCTCAAACGGTAGGTGCCATTCCTATGCATCTAAAGTTAGTTTACAGTGGTTTGTGTACAGTCTTTAGAGTTCTGCAATTACTGTCTATTAATTATAATATGTTACATACTGCTAATAACATTCTGAGGCCATTATGCAGTCGCGCTCAGACACTGAAATAGTACTACTAAAATAAAAAATCTAAGAGCGGCTCTACTATCGAAATGATACCCAAAACGTCTCAGATCGTCCGTCAGAGCGGTTACAGGCTCTAGTATGCCATTTTGTCTACTTCTAAAACAGTAAGTGCCATTTAAAGTTTGTTTACAGTTGTTTGTGTACAGTCTTTGGCATGTTGCAATTACTGTCTATTAATTATAATATGTTACATACTGCTAGTAACATTCTGAGGCCATTATGCAGTCACGCTCAGACACCGAAATAGTACTACTAAAATAAAAAATCTAAGAGCGTTTCTACTATCGAAATGATACCCAAAACGCCTCTAATCGTCCGTCAGAGCGGTTACAGGCTTTCGTATGCCATTTTGTATACTTTTAAAACAGTAGGTGCCATTTAAAGTTTGTTTACAGTTGTTTGTGTACAGTCTTTAGCATTTTGCAATTACTGTCTATTAATTATATTATGTTACATACTGCTAGTAACATTATGAGGCCATTATGCAGTCGCGCTCAAACACCAAAATAGTACTACTAAACTAAAAAATCTAAGAGCGTTTCTACTATCGATATGATACCCAAAACGCCTCTAATCGTCCGTCAGAGCGGTTACAGGCTCTAGTATGCCATTTTGTCTACTTCTAAAACAGTAGGTGCCATTTAAAGTTTGTTTACAGTTGTTTGTGTACAGTCTTTAGCATTTTGCAATTACTGTCTATTAATTATAATATGTTACATACTGCTAGTAACATTATGAGGCCATTATGCAGTCGCGTTCAAACACCAAAATAGTACTACTAAACTAAAAAATCTAAGAGCGTTTCTACTATCGATATGATACCCAAAACGCCTCTAATCGTCCGTCAGAGCGGTTACAGGCTCTAGTATGCCATTTTGTCTACTTCTAAAACAGTAGGTGCCATTTAAAGTTTGTTTACAGTTGTTTGTGTACAGTCTTTAGCATTTTGCAATTACTGTCTATTAATTATAATATGTTACATACTGCTAGTAACATTATGAGGCCATTATGCAGTCGCGCTCAAACACCAAAATAGTACTACTAAACTAAAAAATCTAAGAGCGTTTCTACTATCGATATGATACCCAAAACGCCTCTAATCGTCCGTCAGAGCGGTTACAGGCTCTAGTATGACATTTTGTCTACTTCTAAAACAGTAGGTGCCATTTAAAGTTTGTTTACAGTTGTTTGTGTACAGTCTTTAGCATTTTGCAATTACTGTCTATTAATTATAATATGTTACATACTGCTAGTAACATTATGAGGCCATTATGCAGTCACGCTCAGACACCGAAATAGTACTACTAAAATAAAAAATCGAAGAGCGTTTCTACTATCGAAATGATACCCAAAACGTCTCTAATCTTCCGTCAGAGGCTCTAGTATGCCATTTTGTCTACTTCTCAAACAGTAGGAGCCATTCCTATGCATTTAAAGTTAGTTTACAGTTATTTGTGTACAGTCTTTAGCGTTCTGCAATTACTGTCTATTAATTATAATATGTTACATACTGCTAGTAACATTCTGAGGCCATTATGCAGTCGCGCTCAGACACCGAAATAGTACTACTAAATTAAAAAATTTAACAGCGTTTCTACTATCGAAATGATACCCAAAACGTCTCTAATCGTCCGTCAGAGCGGTTACAGGCTCTAGTATGCCATTTTGTCTACTTCTAAAACAGTAGGTGCCATTTAAAGTTTGTTTACAGTTGTTTGTGTACAGTCTTTAGCATTTTGCAATTACTGTCTATTAATTATAATATGTTACATACTGCTAGTAACATTATGAGGCCATTATGCAGTCGCGCTCAAACACCAAAATAGTACTACTAAACTAAAAAATCTAAGAGCGTTTCTACTATCGATATGATACCCAAAACGCCTCTAATCGTCCGTCAGAGCGGTTACAGGCTCTAGTATGCCATTTTGTCTACTTCTAAAACAGTAGGTGCCATTTAAAGTTTGTTTACAGTTGTTTGTGTACAGTCTTTAGCATTTTGCAATTACTGTCTATTAATTATAGTATGTTACATACTGCTAGTAACATTCTGAGGCCATTATGCAGTCACGCTCAGACACCGAAATAGTACTACTAAAATAAAAAATCTAAGAGCGTTTCTACTATCGAAGTGATACCCAAAACGTCTCTAATCTTCCGTCAGAGGCTCTAGTATGCCATTTTGTCTACTTCTCAAACAGTAGGAGCCATTCCTATGCATTTAAAGTTAGTTTACAGTTATTTGTGTACAGTCTTTAGCGTTCTGCAATTACTGTCTATTAATTATAATATGTTACATACTGCTAGTAACATTCTGAGGCCATTATGCAGTCGCGCTCAGACACCGAAATAGTACTACTAAATTAAAAAATTTAACAGCGTTTCTACTATCGAAATGATACCCAAAACGTCTCTAATCGTCCGTCAGAGCGGTTACAGGCTCTAGTATGCCATTTTGTCTACTTCTAAAACAGTAGGTGCCATTTAAAGTTTGTTTACAGTTGTTTGTGTACAGTCTTTAGCATTTTGCAATTACTGTCTATTAATTATAATATGTTACATACTGCTAGTAACATTCTGAAGCCATTATGCAGTCATGCTCAGACACCGAAATAGTACTACTAAAATAAAAAATCTAAGAGCGTTTCTACTATCGAAATGATACCCAAAACGTCTTAGAATGTCCGTCAGAGAGTTTACAGGCTCTAGCATTTTATTTTGTCTACTTCTCAAACGGTAGGTGCCATTCCTATGCATTTAAAGTTAGTTTACAGTTGTTTGTGTACAGTATTTAGCGTTCTGCAATTACTGTCTATTAATTATAATATGTTACATACTGCTTATAACAATCTGAGGCCATTATGCAGTCGCGCTCAGACACCGAAATAGTACTACTAAAATAAAAAATCAAAGAGCGTTTTTACTATCGAAATGATACCCAAAACGTCTCTAATCTTCCGTCAGAGCGTTTACAGGCCATTTTGTCTACTTCTAAAACAGTAGGTGCCATTTAAAGTTTGTTTACAGTTGTTTGTGTACAGTCTTTAGCATTTTGCAATTACTGTCTATTAATTATAATATGTTACATACTGCTAGTAACATTCTGAGGCCATTATGCAGTCACGCTCAGACACCGAAATAGTAATACTAAAATAAAAAATCTAAGAGCGTTTCTACTATCGAAATGATACCCAAAACGTCTCAGATTGTCCGTCAGAGAGTTTACAGGCTCTAGCATTTTATTTTGTCTACTTCTCAAACGGTAGGTGCCATTCCTATGCATCTAAAGTTAGTTTACAGTGGTTTGTGTACAGTCTTTAGAGTTCTGCAATTACTGTCTATTAATTATAATATGTTACATACTGCTAATAACATTCTGAGGCCATTATGCAGTCGCGCTCAGACACTGAAATAGTACTACTAAAATAAAAAATCTAAGAGCGGCTCTACTATCGAAATGATACCCAAAACGTCTCAGATCGTCCGTCAGAGCGGTTACAGGCTCTAGTATGCCATTTTGTCTACTTCTAAAACAGTAAGTGCCATTTAAAGTTTGTTTACAGTTGTTTGTGTACAGTCTTTGGCATGTTGCAATTACTGTCTATTAATTATAATATGTTACATACTGCTAGTAACATTCTGAGGCCATTATGCAGTCACGCTCAGACACCGAAATAGTACTACTAAATTAAAAAATCTAAGAGCGTTTCTACTATCGAAATGATACCCAAAACGCCTCTAATCGTCCGTCAGAGCGGTTACAGGCTTTCGTATGCCATTTTGTATACTTTTAAAACAGTAGGTGCCATTTAAAGTTTGTTTACAGTTGTTTGTGTACAGTCTTTAGCATTTTGCAATTACTGTCTATTAACTATAATATGTTACATACTGCTAGTAACATTCTGAGGGCATTATGCAGTCACGCTCAGACACCGAAATAGTACTACTAAATTAAAAAATCTAAGAGCGTTTCTACTATCGAAATGATACCCAAAACGCCTCTAATCGTCCGTCAGAGCGGTTACAGGCTTTCGTATGCCATTTTGTATACTTTTAAAACAGTAGGTGCCATTTAAAGTTTGTTTACAGTTGTTTGTGTACAGTCTTTAGCATTTTGCAATTACTGTCTATTAATTATAATATGTTACATACTGCTAGTAACATTCTGAGGGCATTATGCAGTCACGCTCAGACACCGAAATAGTACTACTAAATTAAAAAATCTAAGAGCGTTTCTACTATCGAAATGATACCCAAAACGCCTCTAATCGTCCGTCAGAGCGGTTACAGGCTTTCGTATGCCATTTTGTATACTTTTAAAACAGTAGGTGCCATTTAAAGTTTGTTTACAGTTGTTTGTGTACAGTCTTTAGCATTTTGCAATTACTGTCTATTAATTATAATATGTTACATACTGCTAGTAACATTCTGAGGCCATTATGCCGTCACGCTCAGACACCGAAATAGTACTACTAAATTAAAAAATCTAAGAAATAATACCCAAAACGTCTCTAATCGTCCGTCAGAGCGGTTACAGGCTCTAGTATACCATTTTGTCTACTTCTAAAACAGTAGGTGCCAATTAAAGTTTGTTTACAGTTGTTTGTGTACAGTCTTTAGCATGTTGCAATTACTGTCTATTAATTATAATATGTTACATACTGCTAGTAACATTCTGAGGCCATTATGCAGTCACGCTCAGACACCGAAATAGTACTACTAAATTAAAAAATCTAGGAGCTTATATTGGTTTCTTTTTTTAGTGCTTGTTATACTCTATATTTATATTCTTATAATCAACATGGTAAGTTGTATTTAGGGTCTTATTCTTTTTCTTTAGGATTTGTACGGGAATATTTGTTGTTATTTCTTCATTGAATGCCATTAAATTTATTATTTATTAAGGGGGATTTTTTTATTTTTTATTCAGGTAATTTAACCTTAAAATTTCGATTTGTGGATTCGAATATGCAATTTAATTGTTCTGGATAATTTTACCAATTTATTTTGTTTACTTTGTTGTTTTGTTGTTTTTTAGTATTATATCATTTTTTTTTTAGAATTTATTTTATAATTGTTGATTATATGTTAATATTGGAGTTTGAAATTTTAAGGTTAAATTCTAATTTAATTTTTATATCAGTTCTATCGAAATGATACCCAAAACGTCTCTAATCGTCCGTCAGAGCGGTTACAGGCTCTAGTATGCCATTTTGTCTACTTCTAAAACAGTAGGTGCCATTTAAAGTTTGTTTACAGTTGTTTGTGTACAGTCTTTAGCATTTTGCAATTACTGTCTATTAATTATAATATGTTACATACTGCTAGTAACATTATGAGGCCATTATGCAGTCGCGCTCAAACACCAAAATAGTACTACTAAACTAAAAAATCTAAGAGCGTTTCTACTTTCGATATGATACCCAAAACGCCTCTAATCGTCCGTCAGAGCGGTTACAGGCTCTAGTATGCCATTTTGTCTACTTCTAAAACAGTAGGTGCCATTTAAAGTTTGTTTACAGTTGTTTGTGTACAGTCTTTAGCATTTTGCAATTACTGTCTATTAATTATAATATGTTACATACTGCTAGTAACATTATGAGGCCATTATGCAGTCGCGTTCAAACACCAAAATAGTACTACTAAACTAAAAAATCTAAGAGCGTTTCTACTATCGATATGATACCCAAAACGCCTCTAATCGTCCGTCAGAGCGGTTACAGGCTCTAGTATGCCATTTTGTCTACTTCTAAAACAGTAGGTGCCATATAAAGTTTGTTTACAGTTGTTTGTGTACAGTCTTTAGCATTTTGCAATTACTGTCTATTAATTATAATATGTTACATACTGCTAGTAACATTATGAGGCCATTATGCAGTCGCGCTCAAACACCAAAATAGTACTACTAAACTAAAAAATCTAAGAGCGTTTCTACTATCGATATGATACCCAAAACGCCTCTAATCGTCCGTCAGAGCGGTTACAGGCTCTAGTATGCCATTTTGTCTACTTCTAAAACAGTAGGTGCCATTTAAAGTTTGTTTACAGTTGTTTGTGTACAGTCTTTAGCATTTCGCAATTACTGTCTATTAATTATAATATGTTACATACTGCTAGTAACATTATGAGGCCATTATGCAGTCGCGCTCAAACACCAAAATAGTACTACTAAACTAAAAAATCTAAGAGCGTTTCTACTATCGATATGATACCCAAAACGCCTCTAATCGTCCGTCAGAGCGGTTACAGGCTCTAGTATGCCATTTTGTCTACTTCTAAAACAGTAGGTGCCATTTAAAGTTTGTTTACAGTTGTTTGTGTACAGTCTTTAGCATTTTGCAATTACTGTCTATTAATTATAATATGTTACATACTGCTAGTAACATTATGAGGCCATTATGCAGTCGCGTTCAAACACCAAAATAGTACTACTAAACTAAAAAATCTAAGAGCGTTTCTACTATCGATATGATACCCAAAACGCCTCTAATCGTCCGTCAGAGCGGTTACAGGCTCTAGTATGCCATTTTGTCTACTTCTAAAACAGTAGGTGCCATTTAAAGTTTGTTTACAGTTGTTTGTGTACAGTCTTTAGCATTTTGCAATTACTGTCTATTAATTATAATATGTTACATACTGCTAGTAACATTATGAGGCCATTATGCAGTCGCGTTCAAACACCAAAATAGTACTACTAAACTAAAAAATCTAAGAGCGTTTCTACTATCGATATGATACCCAAAACGCCTCTAATCGTCCGTCAGAGCGGTTACAGGCTCTAGTATGCCATTTTGTCTACTTCTAAAACAGTAGGTGCCATTTAAAGTTTGTTTACAGTTGTTTGTGTACAGTCTTTAGCATTTTGCAATTACTGTCTATTAATTATAATATGTTACATACTGCTAGTAACATTATGAGGCCATTATGCAGTCGCGCTCAAACACCAAAATAGTACTACTAAACTAAAAAATCTAAGAGCGTTTCTACTTTCGATATGATACCCAAAACGCCTCTAATCGTCCGTCAGAGCGGTTACAGGCTCTAGTATGCCATTTTGTCTACTTCTAAAACAGTAGGTGCCATTTAAAGTTTGTTTACAGTTGTTTGTGTACAGTCTTTAGCATTTTGCAATTACTGTCTATTAATTATAATATGTTACATACTGCTAGTAACATTATGAGGCCATTATGCAGTCGCGTTCAAACACCAAAATAGTACTACTAAACTAAAAAATCTAAGAGCGTTTCTACTATCGATATGATACCCAAAACGCCTCTAATCGTCCGTCAGAGCGGTTACAGGCTCTAGTATGCCATTTTGTCTACTTCTAAAACAGTAGGTGCCATATAAAGTTTGTTTACAGTTGTTTGTGTACAGTCTTTAGCATTTTGCAATTACTGTCTATTAATTATAATATGTTACATACTGCTAGTAACATTATGAGGCCATTATGCAGTCGCGCTCAAACACCAAAATAGTACTACTAAACTAAAAAATCTAAGAGCGTTTCTACTATCGATATGATACCCAAAACGCCACTAATCGTCCGTCAGAGCGGTTACAGGCTCTAGTATGCCATTTTGTCTACTTCTAAAACAGTAGGTGCCATTTAAAGTTTGTTTACAGTTGTTTGTGTACAGTCTTTAGCATTTTGCAATTACTGTCTATTAATTATAATATGTTACATACTGCTAGTAACATTATGAGGCCATTATGCAGTCGCGCTCAAACACCAAAATAGTACTACTAAACTAAAAAATCTAAGAGCGTTTCTACTATCGATATGATACCCAAAACGCCTCTAAACGTCCGTCAGAGCGGTTACAGGCTCTAGTATGCCATTTTGTCTACTTCTAAAACAGTAGGTGCCATTTAAAGTTTGTTTACAGTTGTTTGTGTACAGTCTTTAGCATTTTGCAATTACTGTCTATTAATTATAATATGTTACATACTGCTAGTAACATTATGAGGCCATTATGCAGTCGCGTTCAAACACCAAAATAGTACTACTAAACTAAAAAATCTAAGAGCGTTTCTACTATCGATATGATACCCAAAACGCCTCTAATCGTCCGTCAGAGCGGTTACAGGCTCTAGTATGCCATTTTGTCTACTTCTAAAACAGTAGGTGCCATTTAAAGTTTGTTTACAGTTGTTTGTGTACAGTCTTTAGCATTTTGCAATTACTGTCTATTAATTATAATATGTTACATACTGCTAGTAACATTATGAGGCCATTATGCAGTCGCGTTCAAACACCAAAATAGTACTACTAAACTAAAAAATCTAAGAGCGTTTCTACTATCGATATGATACCCAAAACGCCTCTAATCGTCCGTCAGAGCGGTTACAGGCTCTAGTATGCCATTTTGTCTACTTCTAAAACAGTAGGTGCCATTTAAAGTTTGTTTACAGTTGTTTGTGTACAGTCTTTAGCATTTTGCAATTACTGTCTATTAATTATAATATGTTACATACTGCTAGTAACATTATGAGGCCATTATGCAGTCGCGCTCAAACACCAAAATAGTACTACTAAACTAAAAAATCTAAGAGCGTTTCTACTTTCGATATGATACCCAAAACGCCTCTAATCGTCCGTCAGAGCGGTTACAGGCTCTAGTATGCCATTTTGTCTACTTCTAAAACAGTAGGTGCCATTTAAAGTTTGTTTACAGTTGTTTGTGTACAGTCTTTAGCATTTTGCAATTACTGTCTATTAATTATAATATGTTACATACTGCTAGTAACATTATGAGGCCATTATGCAGTCGCGTTCAAACACCAAAATAGTACTACTAAACTAAAAAATCTAAGAGCGTTTCTACTATCGATATGATACCCAAAACGCCTCTAATCGTCCGTCAGAGCGGTTACAGGCTCTAGTATGCCATTTTGTCTACTTCTAAAACAGTAGGTGCCATATAAAGTTTGTTTACAGTTGTTTGTGTACAGTCTTTAGCATTTTGCAATTACTGTCTATTAATTATAATATGTTACATACTGCTAGTAACATTATGAGGCCATTATGCAGTCGCGCTCAAACACCAAAATAGTACTACTAAACTAAAAAATCTAAGAGCGTTTCTACTATCGATATGATACCCAAAACGCCTCTAATCGTCCGTCAGAGCGGTTACAGGCTCTAGTATGCCATTTTGTCTACTTCTAAAACAGTAGGTGCCATTTAAAGTTTGTTTACAGTTGTTTGTGTACAGTCTTTAGCATTTTGCAATTACTGTCTATTAATTATAATATGTTACATACTGCTAGTAACATTATGAGGCCATTATGCAGTCGCGCTCAAACACCAAAATAGTACTACTAAACTAAAAAATCTAAGAGCGTTTCTACTATCGATATGATACCCAAAACGCCTCTAATCGTCCGTCAGAGCGGTTACAGGCTCTAGTATGCCATTTTGTCTACTTCTAAAACAGTAGGTGCCATTTAAAGTTTGTTTACAGTTGTTTGTGTACAGTCTTTAGCATTTTGCAATTACTGTCTATTAATTATAATATGTTACATACTGCTAGTAATATTATGAGGCCATTATGCAGTCGCGTTCAAACACCAAAATAGTACTACTAAACTAAAAAATCTAAGAGCGTTTCTACTATCGATATGATACCCAAAACGCCTCTAATCGTCCGTCAGAGCGGTTACAGGCTCTAGTATGCCATTTTGTCTACTTCTAAAACAGTAGGTGCCATTTAAAGTTTGTTTACAGTTGTTTGTGTACAGTCTTTAGCATTTTGCAATTACTGTCTATTAATTATAATATGTTACATACTGCTAGTAACATTATGAGGCCATTATGCAGTCGCGTTCAAACACCAAAATAGTACTACTAAACTAAAAAATCTAAGAGCGTTTCTACTATCGATATGATACCCAAAACGCCTCTAATCGTCCGTCAGAGCGGTAACAGGCTCTAGTATGCCATTTTGTCTACTTCTAAAACAGTAGGTGCCATATAAAGTTTGTTTACAGTTGTTTGTGTACAGTCTTTAGCATTTTGCAATTACTGTCTATTAATTATAATATGTTACATACTGCTAGTAACATTATGAGGCCATTATGCAGTCGCGCTCAAACACCAAAATAGTACTACTAAACTAAAAAATCTAAGAGCGTTTCTACTATCGATATGATACCCAAAACGCCTCTAATCGTCCGTCAGAGCGGTTACAGGCTCTAGTATGCCATTTTGTCTACTTCTAAAACAGTAGGTGCCATTTAAAGTTTGTTTACAGTTGTTTGTGTACAGTCTTTAGCATTTTGCAATTACTGTCTATTAATTATAATATGTTACATACTGCTAGTAACATTATGAGGCCATTATGCAGTCGCGTTCAAACACCAAAATAGTACTACTAAACTAAAAAATCTAAGAGCGTTTCTACTATCGATATGATACCCAAAAGCCTCTAATCGTCCGTCAGAGCGGTTACAGGCTCTAGTATGCCATTTTGTCTACTTCTAAAACAGTAGGTGCCATATAAAGTTTGTTTACAGTTGTTTGTGTACAGTCTTTAGCATTTTGCAATTACTGTCTATTAATTATAATATGTTACATACTGCTAGTAACATTCTGAGGCCATTATGCAGTCGCGCTCAGACACGGAAATAGTACTACTAAAATAAAAAATCTAAGAACGTTTCTATTATCGAAATGATACCCAAAACGTCTCAGATCGTCCGTCAGAGCGTATACAGGCTCTAGTTTGCCATTTTTTTTACTTCTCAAACAGTAGATGCCATTCCTATGCATTTAAAGTTAGTTAACAGTTGTTTGTGTACAGTCTTTAGCGTTCTGCAATTACTGTCTATTAATTATAATATGTTACATACTGCTAATAACATTCTGAGGCCATTATGCAGTCGCGCTCAGACACCGAAATAGTACTACTAAAATAAAAAATCTAAGAGCGTTTCTACTATCGATATGATACCCAAAACGCCTCTAATCGTCCGTCAGAGCGGTTACAGGTTCTAGTATGCCATTTTGTCTACTTCTAAAACAGTAGGTGCCATATAAAGTTTGTTTACAGTTGTTTGTGTACAGTCTTTAGCATTTTGCAATTACTGTCTATTAATTATAATATGTTACATACTGCTAGTAACATTATGAGGCCATTATGCAGTCGCGTTCAAACACCAAAATAGTACTACTAAACTAAAAAATCTAAGAGCGTTTCTACTATCGATATGATACCCAAAACGCCTCTAATCGTCCGTCAGAGCGGTTACAGGCTCTAGTATGCCATTTTGTCTACTTCTAAAACAGTAGGTGCCATATAAAGTTTGTTTACAGTTGTTTGTGTACAGTCTTTAGCATTTTGCAATTACTGTCTATTAATTATAATATGTTACATACTGCTAGTAACATTATGAGGCCATTATGCAGTCGCGCTCAAACACCAAAATAGTACTACTAAACTAAAAAATCTAAAAGCGTTTCTACTATCGATATGATACCCAAAACGCCTCTAATCGTCCGTCAGAGCGGTTACAGGCTCTAGTATGCCATTTTTTCTACTTCTAAAACAGTAGGTGCCATTTAAAGTTTGTTTACAGTTGTTTGTGTACAGTCTTTAGCATTTTGCAATTACTGTCTATTAATTATAATATGTTACATACTGCTAGTAACATTATGAGGCCATTATGCAGTCGCGTTCAAACACCAAAATAGTACTACTAAACTAAAAAATCTAAGAGCGTTTCTACTATCGATATGATACCCAAAACGCCTCTAATCGTCCGTCAGAGCGGTTACAGGCTCTAGTATGCCATTTTGTCTACTTCTAAAACAGTAGGTGCCATATAAAGTTTGTTTACAGTTGTTTGTGTACAGTCTTTAGCATTTTGCAATTACTGTCTATTAATTATAATATGTTACATACTGCTAGTAACATTATGAGGCCATTATGCAGTCGCGCTCAAACACCAAAATAGTACTACTAAACTAAAAAATCTAAGAGCGTTTCTACTATCGATATGATACCCAAAACGCCTCTAATCGTCCGTCAGAGCGGTTACAGGCTCTAGTATGCCATTTTGTCTACTTCTAAAACAGTAGGTGCCATATAAAGTTTGTTTACAGTTGTTTGTGTACAGTCTTTAGCATTTTGCAAATACTGTCTATTAATTATAATATGTTACATACTGCTAGTAACATTATGAGGCCATTATGCAGTCGCGTTCAAACACCAAAATAGTACTACTAAACTAAAGAATCTAAGAGCGTTTCTACTATCGATATGATACCCAAAACGCCTCTAATCGTCCGTCAGAGCGGTTACAGGCTCTAGTATGCCATTTTGTCTACTTCTAAAATAGTAGGTGCCATATAAAGTTTGTTTACAGTTGTTTGTGTACAGTCTTTAGCATTTTGCAATTACTGTCTATTAATTATAATATGTTACATACTGCTAGTAACATTATGAGGCCATTATGCAGTCGCGTTCAAACACCAAAATAGTACTACTAAACTAAAGAATCTAAGAGCGTTTCTACTATCGATATGATACCCAAAACGCCTCTAATCGTCCGTCAGAGCGGTTACAGGCTCTAGTATGCCATTTTGTCTACTTCTAAAATAGTAGGTGCCATTTAAAGTTTGTTTACAGTTGTTTGTGTACAGTCTTTAGCATTTTGCAATTACTGTCTATTAATTATAATATGTTACATACTGCTAGTAACATTATGAGGCCATTATGCAGTCGCGTTCAAACACCAAAATAGTACTACTAAACTAAAAAATCTAAGAGCGTTTCTACTATCGATATGATACCCAAAACGCCTCTAATCGTCCGTCAGAGCGGTTACAGGCTCTAGTATGCCATTTTGTCTACTTCTAAAACAGTAGGTGCCATATAAAGTTTGTTTACAGTTGTTTGTGTACAGTCTTTAGCATTTTGCAATTACTGTCTATTAATTATAATATGTTACATACTGCTAGTAACATTATGAGGCCATTATGCAGTCGCGTTCAAACACCAAAATAGTACTACTAAACTAAAAAATCTAAGAGCGTTTCTACTATCGATATGATACCCAAAACGCCTCTAATCGTCCGTCAGAGCGGTTACAGGCTCTAGTATGCCATTTTGTCTACTTCTAAAACAGTAGGTGCCATTTAAAGTTTGTTTACAGTTGTTTGTGTACAGTCTTTAGCATTTTGCAATTACTGTCTATTAATTATAATATGTTACATACTGCTAGTAACATTATGAGGCCATTATGCAGTCGCGCTCAAACACCAAAATAGTACTACTAAACTAAAAAATCTAAGAGCGTTTCTACTTTCGATATGATACCCAAAACGCCTCTAATCGTCCGTCAGCGCGGTTACAGGCTCTAGTATGCCATTTTGTCTACTTCTAAAACAGTAGGTGCCATTTAAAGTTTGTTTACAGTTGTTTGTGTACAGTCTTTAGCATTTTCCAATTACTGTCTATTAATTATAATATGTTACATACTGCTAGTAACATTATGAGGCCATTATGCAGTCGCGTTCAAACACCAAAATAGTACTACTAAACTAAAAAATCTAAGAGCGTTTCTACTATCGATATGATACCCAAAACGCCTCTAATCGTCCGTCAGAGCGGTTACAGGCTCTAGTATGCCATTTTGTCTACTTCTAAAATAGTAGGTGCCATTTAAAGTTTGTTTACAGTTGTTTGTGTACAGTCTTTAGCATTTTGCAATTACTGTCTATTAATTATAATATGTTACATACTGCTAGTAACATTATGAGGCCATTATGCAGTCGCGTTCAAACACCAAAATAGTACTACTAAACTAAAAAATCTAAGAGCGTTTCTACTATCGATATGATACCCAAAACGCCTCTAATCGTCCGTCAGAGCGGTTACAGGCTCTAGTATGCCATTTTGTCTACTTCTAAAATAGTAGGTGCCATTTAAAGTTTGTTTACAGTTGTTTGTGTACAGTCTTTAGCATTTTCCAATTACTGTCTATTAATTATAATATGTTACATACTGCTAGTAACATTATGAGGCCATTATGCAGTCGCGTTCAAACACCAAAATAGTACTACTAAACTAAAAAATCTAAGAGCGTTTCTACTATCGATATGATACCCAAAACGCCTCTAATCGTCCGTCAGAGCGGTTACAGGCTCTAGTATGCCATTTTGTCTACTTCTAAAATAGTAGGTGCCATTTAAAGTTTGTTTACAGTTGTTTGTGTACAGTCTTTAGCATTTTGCAATTACTGTCTATTAATTATAATATGTTACATACTGCTAGTAACATTATGAGGCCATTATGCAGTCGCGTTCAAACACCAAAATAGTACTACTAAACTAAAAAATCTAAGAGCGTTTCTACTATCGATATGATACCCAAAACGCCTCTAATCGTCCGTCAGAGCGGTTACAGGCTCTAGTATGCCATTTTGTCTACTTCTAAAATAGTAGGTGCCATTTAAAGTTTGTTTACAGTTGTTTGTGTACAGTCTTTAGCATTTTCCAATTACTGTCTATTAATTATAATATGTTACATACTGCTAGTAACATTATGAGGCCATTATGCAGTCGCGTTCAAACACCAAAATAGTACTACTAAACTAAAGAATCTAAGAGCGTTTCTACTATCGATATGATACCCAAAACGCCTCTAATCGTCCGTCAGAGCGGTTACAGGCTCTAGTATGCCATTTTGTCTACTTCTAAAATAGTAGGTGCCATTTAAAGTTTGTTTACAGTTGTTTGTGTACAGTCTTTAGCATTTTGCAATTACTGTCTATTAATTATAATATGTTACATACTGCTAGTAACATTATGAGGCCATTATGCAGTCGCGTTCAAACACCAAAATAGTACTACTAAACTAAAAAATCTAAGAGCGTTTCTACTATCGATATGATACCCAAAACGCCTCTAATCGTCCGTCAGAGCGGTTACAGGCTCTAGTATGCCATTTTGTCTACTTCTAAAACAGTAGGTGCCATATAAAGTTTGTTTACAGTTGTTTGTGTACAGTCTTTAGCATTTTGCAATTACTGTCTATTAATTATAATATGTTACATACTGCTAGTAACATTATGAGGCCATTATGCAGTCGCGTTCAAACACCAAAATAGTACTACTAAACTAAAAAATCTAAGAGCGTTTCTACTATCGATATGATACCCAAAACGCCTCTAATCGTCCGTCAGAGCGGTTACAGGCTCTAGTATGCCATTTTGTCTACTTCTAAAACAGTAGGTGCCATTTAAAGTTTGTTTACAGTTGTTTGTGTACAGTCTTTAGCATTTTGCAATTACTGTCTATTAATTATAATATGTTACATACTGCTAGTAACATTATGAGGCCATTATGCAGTCGCGCTCAAACACCAAAATAGTACTACTAAACTAAAAAATCTAAGAGCGTTTCTACTTTCGATATGATACCCAAAACGCCTCTAATCGTCCGTCAGCGCGGTTACAGGCTCTAGTATGCCATTTTGTCTACTTCTAAAACAGTAGGTGCCATTTAAAGTTTGTTTACAGTTGTTTGTGTACAGTCTTTAGCATTTTCCAATTACTGTCTATTAATTATAATATGTTACATACTGCTAGTAACATTATGAGGCCATTATGCAGTCGCGTTCAAACACCAAAATAGTACTACTAAACTAAAAAATCTAAGAGCGTTTCTACTATCGATATGATACCCAAAACGCCTCTAATCGTCCGTCAGAGCGGTTACAGGCTCTAGTATGCCATTTTGTCTACTTCTAAAACAGTAGGTGCCATATAAAGTTTGTTTACAGTTGTTTGTGTACAGTCTTTAGCATTTTGCAATTACTGTCTATTAATTATAATATGTTACATACTGCTAGTAACATTATGAGGCCATTATGCAGTCGCGCTCAAACACCAAAATAGTACTACTAAACTAAAAAATCTAAGAGCGTTTCTACTATCGATATGATACCCAAAACGCCTCTAATCGTCCGTCAGAGCGGTTACAGGCTCTAGTATGCCATTTTGTCTACTTCTAAAACAGTAGGTGCCATTTAAAGTTTGTTTACAGTTGTTTGTGTACAGTCTTTAGCATTTTGCAATTACTGTCTATTAATTATAATATGTTACATACTGCTAGTAACATTATGAGGCCATTATGCAGTCGCGCTCAAACACCAAAATAGTACTACTAAACTAAAAAATCTAAGAGCGTTTCTACTATCGATATGATACCCAAAACGCCTCTAATCGTCCGTCAGAGCGGTTACAGGCTCTAGTATGCCATTTTGTCTACTTCTAAAACAGTAGGTGCCATTTAAAGTTTGTTTACAGTTGTTTGTGTACAGTCTTTAGCATTTTGCAATTACTGTCTATTAATTATAATATGTTACATACTGCTAGTAACATTATGAGGCCATTATGCAGTCGCGCTCAAACACCAAAATAGTACTACTAAACTAAAAAATCTAAGAGCGTTTCTACTATCGATATGATACCCAAAACGCCTCTAATCGTCCGTCAGAGCGGTTACAGGCTCTAGTATGCCATTTTGTCTACTTCTAAAACAGTAGGTGCCATTTAAAGTTTGTTTACAGTTGTTTGTGTACAGTCTTTAGCATTTTGCAATTACTGTCTATTAATTATAATATGTTACATACTGCTAGTAACATTATGAGGCCATTATGCAGTCGCGTTCAAACACCAAAATAGTACTACTAAACTAAAAAATCTAAGAGCGTTTCTACTATCGATATGATACCCAAAACGCCTCTAATCGTCCGTCAGAGCGGTTACAGGCTCTAGTATGCCATTTTGTCTACTTCTAAAACAGTAGGTGCCATATAAAGTTTGTTTACAGTTGTTTGTGTACAGTCTTTAGCATTTTGCAATTACTGTCTATTAATTATAATATGTTACATACTGCTAGTAACATTATGAGGCCATTATGCAGTCGCGCTCAAACACCAAAATAGTACTACTAAACTAAAAAATCTAAGAGCGTTTCTACTATCGATATGATACCCAAAACGCCTCTAATCGTCCGTCAGAGCGGTTACAGGCTCTAGTATGCCATTTTGTCTACTTCTAAAACAGTAGGTGCCATATAAAGTTTGTTTACAGTTGTTTGTGTACAGTCTTTAGCATTTTGCAATTACTGTCTATTAATTATAATATGTTACATACTGCTAGTAACATTATGAGGCCATTATGCAGTCGCGCTCAAACACCAAAATAGTACTACTAAACTAAAAAATCTAAGAGCGTTTCTACTATCGATATGATACCCAAAACGCCTCTAATCGTCCGTCAGAGCGGTTACAGGCTCTAGTATGCCATTTTGTCTACTTCTAAAACAGTAGGTGCCATATAAAGTTTGTTTAGAGTTGTTTGTGTACAGTCTTTAGCATTTTGCAATTACTGTCTATTAATTATAATATGTTACATACTGCTAGTAACATTATGAGGCCATTATGCAGTCGCGCTCAAACACCAAAATAGTACTACTAAACTAAAAAATCTAAGAGCGTTTCTACTATCGATATGATACCCAAAACGCCTCTAATCGTCCGTCAGAGCGGTTACAGGCTCTAGTATGCCATTTTGTCTACTTCTAAAACAGTAGGTGCCATTTAAAGTTTGTTTACAGTTGTTTGTGTACAGTCTTTAGCATTTTGCAATTACTGTCTATTAATTATAATATGTTACATACTGCTAGTAACATTATGAGGCCATTATGCAGTCGCGCTCAAACACCAAAATAGTACTACTAAACTAAAAAATCTAAGAGCGTTTCTACTATCGATATGATACCCAAAACGCCTCTAATCGTCCGTCAGAGCGGTTACAGGCTCTAGTATGCCATTTTGTCTACTTCTAAAACAGTAGGTGCCATTTAAAGTTTGTTTACAGTTGTTTGTGTACAGTCTTTAGCATTTTGCAATTACTGTCTATTAATTATAATATGTTACATACTGCTAGTAACATTATGAGGCCATTATGCAGTCGCGCTCAAACACCAAAATAGTACTACTAAACTAAAAAATCTAAGAGCGTTTCTACTATCGATATGATACCCAAAACGCCTCTAATCGTCCGTCAGAGCGGTTACAGGCTCTAGTATGCCATTTTGTCTACTTCTAAAACAGTAGGTGCCATTTAAAGTTTGTTTACAGTTGTTTGTGTACAGTCTTTAGCATTTTGCAATTACTGTCTATTAATTATAATATGTTACATACTGCTAGTAACATTATGAGGCCATTATGCAGTCGCGCTCAAACACCAAAATAGTACTACTAAACTAAAAAATCTAAGAGCGTTTCTACTATCGATATGATACCCAAAACGCCTCTAATCGTCCGTCAGAGCGGTTACAGGCTCTAGTATGCCATTTTGTCTACTTCTAAAACAGTAGGTGCCATTTAAAGTTTGTTTACAGTTGTTTGTGTACAGTCTTTAGCATTTTGCAATTACTGTCTATTAATTATAATATGTTACATACTGCTAGTAACATTATGAGGCCATTATGCAGTCGCGCTCAAACACCAAAATAGTACTACTAAACTAAAAAATCTAAGAGCGTTTCTACTATCGATATGATACCCAAAACGCCTCTAATCGTCCGTCAGAGCGGTTACAGGCTCTAGTATGCCATTTTGTCTACTTCTAAAACAGTAGGTGCCATTTAAAGTTTGTTTACAGTTGTTTGTGTACAGTCTTTAGCATTTTGCAATTACTGTCTATTAATTATAATATGTTACATACTGCTAGTAACATTATGAGGCCATTATGCAGTCGCGCTCAAACACCAAAATAGTACTACTAAACTAAAAAATCTAAGAGCGTTTCTACTATCGATATGATACCCAAAACGCCTCTAATCGTCCGTCAGAGCGGTTACAGGCTCTAGTATGCCATTTTGTCTACTTCTAAAACAGTAGGTGCCATTTAAAGTTTGTTTACAGTTGTTTGTGTACAGTCTTTAGCATTTTGCAATTACTGTCTATTAATTATAATATGTTACATACTGCTAGTAACATTATGAGGCCATTATGCAGTCGCGCTCAAACACCAAAATAGTACTACTAAACTAAAAAATCTAAGAGCGTTTCTACTATCGATATGATACCCAAAACGCCTCTAATCGTCCGTCAGAGCGGTTACAGGCTCTAGTATGCCATTTTGTCTACTTCTAAAACAGTAGGTGCCATTTAAAGTTTGTTTACAGTTGTTTGTGTACAGTCTTTAGCATTTTGCAATTACTGTCTATTAATTATAATATGTTACATACTGCTAGTAACATTATGAGGCCATTATGCAGTCGCGCTCAAACACCAAAATAGTACTACTAAACTAAAAAATCTAAGAGCGTTTCTACTATCGATATGATACCCAAAACGCCTCTAATCGTCCGTCAGAGCGGTTACAGGCTCTAGTATGCCATTTTGTCTACTTCTAAAACAGTAGGTGCCATTTAAAGTTTGTTTACAGTTGTTTGTGTACAGTCTTTAGCATTTTGCAATTACTGTCTATTAATTATAATATGTTACATACTGCTAGTAACATTATGAGGCCATTATGCAGTCGCGCTCAAACACCAAAATAGTACTACTAAACTAAAAAATCTAAGAGCGTTTCTACTATCGATATGATACCCAAAACGCCTCTAATCGTCCGTCAGAGCGGTTACAGGCTCTAGTATGCCATTTTGTCTACTTCTAAAACAGTAGGTGCCATTTAAAGTTTGTTTACAGTTGTTTGTGTACAGTCTTTAGCATTTTGCAATTACTGTCTATTAATTATAATATGTTACATACTGCTAGTAACATTATGAGGCCATTATGCAGTCGCGTTCAAACACCAAAATAGTACTACTAAACTAAAAAATCTAAGAGCGTTTCTACTATCGATATGATACCCAAAACGCCTCTAATCGTCCGTCAGAGCGGTTACAGGCTCTAGTATGCCATTTTGTCTACTTCTAAAACAGTAGGTGCCATATAAAGTTTGTTTACAGTTGTTTGTGTACAGTCTTTAGCATTTTGCAATTACTGTCTATTAATTATAATATGTTACATACTGCTAGTAACATTATGAGGCCATTATGCAGTCGCGCTCAAACACCAAAATAGTACTACTAAACTAAAAAATCTAAGAGCGTTTCTACTATCGATATGATACCCAAAACGCCTCTAATCGTCCGTCAGAGCGGTTACAGGCTCTAGTATGCCATTTTGTCTACTTCTAAAACAGTAGGTGCCATTTAAAGTTTGTTTACAGTTGTTTGTGTACAGTCTTTAGCATTTTGCAATTACTGTCTATTAATTATAATATGTTACATACTGCTAGTAACATTATGAGGCCATTATGCAGTCGCGCTCAAACACCAAAATAGTACTACTAAACTAAAAAATCTAAGAGCGTTTTTACTATCGATATGATACCCAAAACGCCTCTAATCGTCCGTCAGAGCGGTTACAGGCTCTAGTATGCCATTTTGTCTACTTCTAAATCAGTAGGTGCCATTTAAAGTTTGTTTACAGTTGTTTGTGTACAGTCTTTAGCATTTTGCAATTACTGTCTATTAATTATAATATATTACATACTGCTAGTAACATTATGAGGCCATTATGCAGTCGCGTTCAAACACCAAAATAGTACTACTAAACTAAAAAATCTAAGAGCGTTTCTACTATCGATATGATACCCAAAACGCCTCTAATCGTCCGTCAGAGCGGTTACAGGCTCTAGTATGCCATTTTGTCTACTTCTAAAACAGTAGGTGCCATATAAAGTTTGTTTACAGTTGTTTGTGTACAGTCTTTAGCATTTTGCAATTACTGTCTATTAATTATAATATGTTACATACTGCTAGTAACATTCTGAGGCCATTATGCAGTCGCGCTCAGACACTGAAATAGTACTACTAAAATAAAAAATCTAAGAACGTTTCTATTATCGAAATGATACCCAAAACGTCTCAGATCGTCCGTCAGAGCGTATACAGGCTCTAGTTTGCCATTTTTTCTACTTCTCAAACAGTAGATGCCATTCCTATGCATTTAAAGTTAGTTTACAGTTGTTTGTGTACAGTCTTTAGCGTTCTGCAATTACTGTCTATTAATTATAATATGTTGCATACTGCTAATAACATTCTGAGGCCATTATGCAGTCGCGCTCAGACACCGAAATAGTACTACTAAAATAAAAAATCAAAGAGCGTTTTTACTATGGAAATGATCCCCAAAACGTCTCTAATCGTCCGTCAGAGCGGTTACAGGCTCTAGCATTTTATTTTGTCTACTTCTCAAAGGGTAGATGCCATTCCTATGCATTTAAAGTTAGTTTACAGTTGTTTGTGTACAGTCTTTAGCGTTCTGCAATTACTGTCTATTAATTATAATATGTTACATACTGCTAATAACATTCTGAGGCCATTATGCAGTCGCGCTCAGACACCGAAAAAGTACTACTAAATTACAAAATCTAAGAGCGTTTCTACTTTCGATATGATACCCAAAACGCCTCTAATCGTCCGTCAGAGCGGTTACAGGCTCTAGTATGCCATTTTGTCTACTTCTAAAACAGTAGGTGCCATTTAAAGTTTGTTTACAGTTGTTTGTGTACAGTCTTTAGCATTTTGCAATTACTGTCTATTAATTATAATATGTTACATACTGCTAGTAACATTATGAGGCCATTATGCAGTCGCGTTCAAACACCAAAATAGTACTACTAAACTAAAAAATCTAAGAGCGTTTCTACTATCGATATGATACCCAAAACGCCTCTAATCGTCCGTCAGAGCGGTTACAGGCTCTAGTATGCCATTTTGTCTACTTCTAAAACAGTAGGTGCCATATAAAGTTTGTTTACAGTTGTTTGTGTACAGTCTTTAGCATTTTGCAATTACTGTCTATTAATTATAATATGTTACATACTGCTAGTAACATTATGAGGCCATTATGCAGTCGCGCTCAAACACCAAAATAGTACTACTAAACTAAAAAATCTAAGAGCGTTTCTACTATCGATATGATACCCAAAACGCCTCTAATCGTCCGTCAGAGCGGTTACAGGCTCTAGTATGCCATTTTGTCTACTTCTAAAACAGTAGGTGCCATTTAAAGTTTGTTTACAGTTGTTTGTGTACAGTCTTTAGCATTTTGCAATTACTGTCTATTAATTATAATATGTTACATACTGCTAGTAACATTATGAGGCCATTATGCAGTCGCGCTCAAACACCAAAATAGTACTACTAAACTAAAAAATCTAAGAGCGTTTCTACTATCGATATGATACCCAAAACGCCTCTAATCGTCCGTCAGAGCGGTTACAGGCTCTAGTATGCCATTTTGTCTACTTCTAAAACAGTAGGTGCCATTTAAAGTTTGTTTACAGTTGTTTGTGTACAGTCTTTAGCATTTTGCAATTACTGTCTATTAATTATAATATGTTACATACTGCTAGTAACATTATGAGGCCATTATGCAGTCGCGCTCAAACACCAAAATAGTACTACTAAACTAAAAAATCTAAGAGCGTTTCTACTATCGATATGATACCCAAAACGCCTCTAATCGTCCGTCAGAGCGGTTACAGGCTCTAGTATGCCATTTTGTCTACTTCTAAAACAGTAGGTGCCATTTAAAGTTTGTTTACAGTTGTTTGTGTACAGTCTTTAGCATTTTGCAATTACTGTCTATTAATTATAATATGTTACATACTGCTAGTAACATTATGAGGCCATTATGCAGTCGCGTTCAAACACCAAAATAGTACTACTAAACTAAAAAATCTAAGAGCGTTTCTACTATCGATATGATACCCAAAACGCCTCTAATCGTCCGTCAGAGCGGTTACAGGCTCTAGTATGCCATTTTGTCTACTTCTAAAACAGTAGGTGCCATATAAAGTTTGTTTACAGTTGTTTGTGTACAGTCTTTAGCATTTTGCAATTACTGTCTATTAATTATAATATGTTACATACTGCTAGTAACATTATGAGGCCATTATGCAGTCGCGCTCAAACACCAAAATAGTACTACTAAACTAAAAAATCTAAGAGCGTTTCTACTATCGATATGATACCCAAAACGCCTCTAATCGTCCGTCAGAGCGGTTACAGGCTCTAGTATGCCATTTTGTCTACTTCTAAAACAGTAGGTGCCATATAAAGTTTGTTTACAGTTGTTTGTGTACAGTCTTTAGCATTTTGCAATTACTGTCTATTAATTATAATATGTTACATACTGCTAGTAACATTATGAGGCCATTATGCAGTCGCGCTCAAACACCAAAATAGTACTACTAAACTAAAAAATCTAAGAGCGTTTCTACTATCGATATGATACCCAAAACGCCTCTAATCGTCCGTCAGAGCGGTTACAGGCTCTAGTATGCCATTTTGTCTACTTCTAAAACAGTAGGTGCCATATAAAGTTTGTTTAGAGTTGTTTGTGTACAGTCTTTAGCATTTTGCAATTACTGTCTATTAATTATAATATGTTACATACTGCTAGTAACATTATGAGGCCATTATGCAGTCGCGCTCAAACACCAAAATAGTACTACTAAACTAAAAAATCTAAGAGCGTTTCTACTATCGATATGATACCCAAAACGCCTCTAATCGTCCGTCAGAGCGGTTACAGGCTCTAGTATGCCATTTTGTCTACTTCTAAAACAGTAGGTGCCATTTAAAGTTTGTTTACAGTTGTTTGTGTACAGTCTTTAGCATTTTGCAATTACTGTCTATTAATTATAATATGTTACATACTGCTAGTAACATTATGAGGCCATTATGCAGTCGCGCTCAAACACCAAAATAGTACTACTAAACTAAAAAATCTAAGAGCGTTTCTACTATCGATATGATACCCAAAACGCCTCTAATCGTCCGTCAGAGCGGTTACAGGCTCTAGTATGCCATTTTGTCTACTTCTAAAACAGTAGGTGCCATTTAAAGTTTGTTTACAGTTGTTTGTGTACAGTCTTTAGCATTTTGCAATTACTGTCTATTAATTATAATATGTTACATACTGCTAGTAACATTATGAGGCCATTATGCAGTCGCGCTCAAACACCAAAATAGTACTACTAAACTAAAAAATCTAAGAGCGTTTCTACTATCGATATGATACCCAAAACGCCTCTAATCGTCCGTCAGAGCGGTTACAGGCTCTAGTATGCCATTTTGTCTACTTCTAAAACAGTAGGTGCCATTTAAAGTTTGTTTACAGTTGTTTGTGTACAGTCTTTAGCATTTTGCAATTACTGTCTATTAATTATAATATGTTACATACTGCTAGTAACATTATGAGGCCATTATGCAGTCGCGCTCAAACACCAAAATAGTACTACTAAACTAAAAAATCTAAGAGCGTTTCTACTATCGATATGATACCCAAAACGCCTCTAATCGTCCGTCAGAGCGGTTACAGGCTCTAGTATGCCATTTTGTCTACTTCTAAAACAGTAGGTGCCATTTAAAGTTTGTTTACAGTTGTTTGTGTACAGTCTTTAGCATTTTGCAATTACTGTCTATTAATTATAATATGTTACATACTGCTAGTAACATTATGAGGCCATTATGCAGTCGCGCTCAAACACCAAAATAGTACTACTAAACTAAAAAATCTAAGAGCGTTTCTACTATCGATATGATACCCAAAACGCCTCTAATCGTCCGTCAGAGCGGTTACAGGCTCTAGTATGCCATTTTGTCTACTTCTAAAACAGTAGGTGCCATTTAAAGTTTGTTTACAGTTGTTTGTGTACAGTCTTTAGCATTTTGCAATTACTGTCTATTAATTATAATATGTTACATACTGCTAGTAACATTATGAGGCCATTATGCAGTCGCGCTCAAACACCAAAATAGTACTACTAAACTAAAAAATCTAAGAGCGTTTCTACTATCGATATGATACCCAAAACGCCTCTAATCGTCCGTCAGAGCGGTTACAGGCTCTAGTATGCCATTTTGTCTACTTCTAAAACAGTAGGTGCCATTTAAAGTTTGTTTACAGTTGTTTGTGTACAGTCTTTAGCATTTTGCAATTACTGTCTATTAATTATAATATGTTACATACTGCTAGTAACATTATGAGGCCATTATGCAGTCGCGCTCAAACACCAAAATAGTACTACTAAACTAAAAAATCTAAGAGCGTTTCTACTATCGATATGATACCCAAAACGCCTCTAATCGTCCGTCAGAGCGGTTACAGGCTCTAGTATGCCATTTTGTCTACTTCTAAAACAGTAGGTGCCATTTAAAGTTTGTTTACAGTTGTTTGTGTACAGTCTTTAGCATTTTGCAATTACTGTCTATTAATTATAATATGTTACATACTGCTAGTAACATTATGAGGCCATTATGCAGTCGCGCTCAAACACCAAAATAGTACTACTAAACTAAAAAATCTAAGAGCGTTTCTACTATCGATATGATACCCAAAACGCCTCTAATCGTCCGTCAGAGCGGTTACAGGCTCTAGTATGCCATTTTGTCTACTTCTAAAACAGTAGGTGCCATTTAAAGTTTGTTTACAGTTGTTTGTGTACAGTCTTTAGCATTTTGCAATTACTGTCTATTAATTATAATATGTTACATACTGCTAGTAACATTATGAGGCCATTATGCAGTCGCGCTCAAACACCAAAATAGTACTACTAAACTAAAAAATCTAAGAGCGTTTCTACTATCGATATGATACCCAAAACGCCTCTAATCGTCCGTCAGAGCGGTTACAGGCTCTAGTATGCCATTTTGTCTACTTCTAAAACAGTAGGTGCCATTTAAAGTTTGTTTACAGTTGTTTGTGTACAGTCTTTAGCATTTTGCAATTACTGTCTATTAATTATAATATGTTACATACTGCTAGTAACATTATGAGGCCATTATGCAGTCGCGTTCAAACACCAAAATAGTACTACTAAACTAAAAAATCTAAGAGCGTTTCTACTATCGATATGATACCCAAAACGCCTCTAATCGTCCGTCAGAGCGGTTACAGGCTCTAGTATGCCATTTTGTCTACTTCTAAAACAGTAGGTGCCATATAAAGTTTGTTTACAGTTGTTTGTGTACAGTCTTTAGCATTTTGCAATTACTGTCTATTAATTATAATATGTTACATACTGCTAGTAACATTATGAGGCCATTATGCAGTCGCGCTCAAACACCAAAATAGTACTACTAAACTAAAAAATCTAAGAGCGTTTCTACTATCGATATGATACCCAAAACGCCTCTAATCGTCCGTCAGAGCGGTTACAGGCTCTAGTATGCCATTTTGTCTACTTCTAAAACAGTAGGTGCCATTTAAAGTTTGTTTACAGTTGTTTGTGTACAGTCTTTAGCATTTTGCAATTACTGTCTATTAATTATAATATGTTACATACTGCTAGTAACATTATGAGGCCATTATGCAGTCGCGCTCAAACACCAAAATAGTACTACTAAACTAAAAATCTAAGAGCGTTTTTACTATCGATATGATACCCAAAACGCCTCTAATCGTCCGTCAGAGCGGTTACAGGCTCTAGTATGCCATTTTGTCTACTTCTAAAACAGTAGGTGCCATTTAAAGTTTGTTTACAGTTGTTTGTGTACAGTCTTTAGCATTTTGCAATTACTGTCTATTAATTATAATATGTTACATACTGCTAGTAACATTATGAGGCCATTATGCAGTCGCGTTCAAACACCAAAATAGTACTACTAAACTAAAAAATCTAAGAGCGTTTCTACTATCGATATGATACCCAAAACGCTCTAATCGTCCGTCAGAGCGGTTACAGGCTCTAGTATGCCATTTTGTCTACTTCTAAAACAGTAGGTGCCATATAAAGTTTGTTTACAGTTGTTTGTGTACAGTCTTTAGCATTTTGCAATTACTGTCTATTAATTATAATATGTTACATACTGCTAGTAACATTCTGAGGCCATTATGCAGTCGCGCTCAGACACTGAAATAGTACTACTAAAATAAAAAATCTAAGAACGTTTCTATTATCGAAGTGATACCCAAAACGTCTCAGATCGTCCGTCAGAGCGTATACAGGCTCTAGTTTGCCATTTTTTCTACTTCTCAAACAGTAGATGCCATTCCTATGCATTTAAAGTTAGTTTACAGTTGTTTGTGTACAGTCTTTAGCGTTCTGCAATTACTGTCTATTAATTATAATATGTTACATACTGCTAATAACATTCTGAGGCCATTATGCAGTCGCGCTCAGACACCGAAATAGTACTACTAAAATAAAAAATCAAAGAGCGTTTTTACTATGGAAATGATCCCCAAAACGTCTCTAATCGTCCGTCAGAGCGGTTACAGGCTCTAGCATTTTATTTTGTCTACTTCTCAAAGGGTAGATGCCATTCCTATGCATTTAAAGTTAGTTTACAGTTGTTTGTGTACAGTCTTTAGCGTTCTGCAATTACTGTCTATTAATTATAATATGTTACATACTGCTAATAACATTCTGAGGCCATTATGCAGTCGCGCTCAGACACCGAAAAAGTACTACTAAATTACAAAATCTAAGAGCGTTTCTACTATCGAAATGATACCCAAAACGTCTCAGATCATCCGTCAGAGCGTTTACAGGCTCTAGTATGCCATTTTGTCTACTTCTAAAGCAGTAGGTTCCATTTAAACTTTGTTTACAGTTGTTTGTGTACAGTCTTTAGCATTTTGCAATTACTGTGTATTAATTATAGTATGTTACATACTGCTAGTAACATTCTGAGGCCATTATGCGGTCACGCTCAGACACCGAAATGGTACTACTAAATTAAAAAGTTTAAGAGCGTTTCTACTATCGAAATGATACCCAAAACGTCTCTAATCTTCCGTCAGAGCGGGTACAGGCTCTAGTATGCCATTTTGTCTACTTCTCAAACAGTAGGAGCCATTCCTATGCATTTAATGTTAGTTTACAGTTGTTTGTGTACAGTCTTTAGCGTTCTGCAATTACTGTCTATTAATTATAATATGTTACATACTGCTAGTAACATTCTGAGGCCATTATGCAGTCGCGCTCAGACACCGAAATAGTACTACTAAATTAAAAAATCTAAGAGCGTTTCCACTATCGAAATGATACCCAAAACGTCTCTAATCGTCCGTCAGAGCGGGTACAGGCTCTAGTATGCCATTTTGTCTACTTCTCAAACAGTAGGAGCCATTCCTATGCATTTAAAGTTAGTTTACAGTTATTTGTGTACAGTCTTTAGCGTTCTGCAATTACTGTCTATTAATTATAATATGTTACATACTGCTAGTAACATTCTGAGGCCATTATGCAGTCGCGCTCAGACACCGAAATAGTACTACTAAATTAAAAAATTTAACAGCGTTTCTACTATCGAAATGATACCCAAAACGTCTCAGATCATCCGTCAGAGCGTTTACAGGCTCTTGTATGCCATTTTGTCTACTTCTAAAGCAGTAGGTTCCATTTAAACTTTGTTTACAGTTGTTTGTGTACAGTCTTTAGCATTTTGCAATTACTGTCTATTAATTATAGTATGTTACATACTGCTAGTAACATTCTGAGGCCATTATGCGGTCACGCTCAGACACCGAAATGGTACTACTAAATTAAAAAGTTTAAGAGCGTTTCTACTATCGAAATGATACCCAAAACGTCTCTAATCTTCCGTCAGAGCGGGTACAGGCTCTAGTATGCCATTTTGTCTACTTCTCAAACAGTAGGAGCCATTCCTATGCATTTAATGTTAGTTTACAGTTGTTTGTGTACAGTCTTTAGCGTTCTGCAATTACTGTCTATTAATTATAATATGTTACATACTGCTAGTAACATTCTGAGGCCATTATGCAGTCGCGCTCAGACACCGAAATAGTACTACTAAATTAAAAAATCTAAGAGCGTTTCCACTATCGAAATGATACCCAAAACGTCTCTAATCGTCCGTCAGAGCGGGTACAGGCTCTAGTATGCCATTTTGTCTACTTCTCAAACAGTAGGAGCCATTCCTATGCATTTAATGTTAGTTTACAGTTGTTTGTGTACAGTCTTTAGCGTTCTGCAATTACTGTCTGTTAATTATAATATGTTACATACTGCTAGTAACATTCTGAGGCCATTATGCAGTCGCGCTCAGACACCGAAATAGTACTACTAAATTAAAAAATTTAACAGCGTTTCTACTATCGAAATGATACCCAAAACGTCTCTAATCGTCCGTCAGAGCGGTTACAGGCTCTAGTATGCCATTTTGTCTACTTCTAAAACAGTAGGTGCCATTTAAAGTTTGTTTACAGTTGTTTGTGTACAGTCTTTAGCATTTTGCAATTACTGTCTATTAATTATAATACGTTACATACTGCTAGTAACATTCTGAAGCCATTATGCAGTCACGCTCAGACACCGAAATAGTACTACTAAAATAAAAAATCAAAGAGCGTTTTTACTATGGAAATAATACCCAAAACTTCTCAGATCGTCCGTCAGAGGGTTTGCAGGCTCTAGTATGCTATATTGTCTACTTCTAAAACAGTAGGTGCCATTTAAAATTTATTTACAGTTGTTTGTGTACAGTCTTTAGCATGTTGCAATTACTGTCTATTAATTATAATATGTTACATACTGCTAGTAAACATTCTGAGGCCATTATGCAGTCACGCTCAGACACCGAAATAGTACTACTAAAATAAAAAATCTAAGAGCGTTTCTACTATCGAAATGATACCCAAAACGTCTCTAATCGTCCGACAGAGGGGTTACAGGCTTTAGTATGCCATTTTGTGTTAATGACAAAATGTAATGTGTTGTGTTAATTCCAATAAATGAAATAAAACCATTCAATTTTCGTCTTCTAGATGTCGATAATCGGCTTCCCCTACCTTTCAAGTCACAAATTCGAATAATGGTATCTTCAACGGATGTAATCCACTCCTGAACAATCCCGTCAGCAGGAGTTAAAATTGATGTCTCACCTGGACGACTAAATCAGACAACTTTTTTCTTAAATCGATCAGGAATTTTTTATGGGCAATGTTCAGCAATTTGCGGAACTAACCATAGATGCATACCAATCGTAATCGAGAGAATTTCTCCAAAAAGATTTATTAACTGAATTAAATCTTATTCATTGGATGACTGAAAGCAAGTAATGGTCTCTTAAACCACTCTATAGTAGATTGGCAACTACTTCTAATGAAAAATTTAGTTAAAATATAACATTAGCTTGTCAAGTTAAAATAATTAATAAAAATTAGTAATTTTTGGTTCCACAAATAGCACCTTTAAGTTGATTAATTTTATTTATTTTATTCGTAATAACATTCCTAATCTTAAATTCATTAAATTATTTCTCTTTTATTTACAGAAATTCACAATCAAAACGAACACCAAAAATAAAATCTATTAACTGAAAATGATAACAAATCTATTCTCACCCTTTGATCCAGCAACAAGAACTAATTTATCACTAAACTGATCAAGAACTCTATTAGGACTAATTTTCTTCCAAGTATATTTTGACTAATCCCATCTCGAATTAACTTCATATGAGTAAAAATTACATCAACATTACACAATGAATTTAAAATTCTACTTAAAATTAATAAAATAAAGGGATCAACACTTATTTTCATTTCATTATTTTCAATAATCCTATTTAATAATTTTTTATCTTTATTTCCATATATTTTTTCAAGAACAAGACATCTAGTACTAACACTATCCTTAGCCTTACCTTTATGAGTAAGATTTATAATTTACGGTGAATTAATAATACTATACATATATTTGCCCACCTAGTTCCACAAGGAACTCCTCCAGTACTTATACCATTTATAGTATGTATTGAAACAATCAGAAACATCATTCGACCAGGAACACTAGCTATTCGACTAACTGCAAATATAATTGTAATCGAAAATATTCTTTCTACCGCTGCACTTGCTCCTGGAATAACAACAGCAGATTCAAGAACCATTAGAATATTTGTAAAACAAATTTTTTCACTATCCAGAAACTTAACTATCTCTAGCCACTTTTCTTCAACCCTTGTAGAATTCTTATTCCATTCGGCAAGTCTAGCATTTATTACGTTTACTACGAAGTTAAATTCATCAAAAAGTCTATCTTCATCCAAACTATCAATATATTTGTTAGTTTGTATTAAATATTTTAATGTTTCCTTCATTTCAGTACAAGTAGGACAGTGCATTGAAACTGGCACCCATTAAAATTGATCCACTTTTTTTAAAGAGTTTTGTGCGATATAAACCATTTTCTCTAGATCTAGTAAAAGGCTGGACAACTTTGACGTTTGAAAATTGTGGTCCTTCCTGTTTTTAATTTTATTGCACATTTCTAATTCTTCAGCTACTTCGCATAGTGTCTCCTTCTATTCTAGTTATGGCGTCACAGATAACTTTTAACTGTTTTTTAAAAAGTATAACCATACCATGGAAGAGGATCATAAGAAAAAGTACATAAAATTGTGCGGCATTTTTGTTGAGATAAAAAGTAGAACTTTAGTGCTGGAAAAATGTTTATAATTCTAGGGATTGCTAGTTGCAAGGATAACCATCGAGTTTTTGCACTTCCAAGACCTTGTTTGTACTCAAAGCTTACAAAATTACAAGTCTTTCAATTCTTCCACTTGTACTGTATGTGTGTAAGTATTGAAATATTTTATTTACAATCGTTTCTACGTCTACAGGTAGAATATCAGCACTTGTTTGTATGGCATTATATAAAACTAGCTGAAACCCGCGGCATATGCCGCATTTAAAATGTACGACGACTTTAATAACTTTTGTTGCACTAAAGAGAGTTTTATAAACACGCTAGAGATTTACAGTAAGGAAAAGTTCCAAAAATATTTTTTCAAATGGAAAGTCTCTGGAAAGGAAACGCTCGCCTCTGGAAGGCGTCCTAATTAATACGACGTTGTTGGAACGCAGTAAAAGAAATTGCGGAAAGAATTGTTCTACAAGTTAAGAAAAGTGAGAGTTTTCCAGTGAATGTGAAAGTTTTACGTGAGCATGGAAGAATGACGTGACATTACAAAAAAAAAATTCTTTTACACACGTCTACTATGGGCAAATGCTACACCAAATACATACAATATATACAGTTCACATTTAATTATATATATTTTATTCCTAATTCAGTACGTAAAACATGCTTAGAGCCATGTTTTTGATAACGGTGATAAAATTTAGATTACATTTAGATTTTAGTTTATTGCATACATGTTTCACGTCAGCGTACAAACAATTTCCAGAGTATTTTATACCACAGTTGAATATTATGTATCTTCGGATGAAAAATGTTATTATTTGGCCTGAACGAGATCAGCTGATTAAATCAATGCCAGAATGCTTCAGGTAGCATTTGGCAACAAGAGTTCAGTAATAATCGATTGTTTTGAGATGAGAGTGAAAAAATCAAGTAGCCTTGAAGTACAATGTACTACATGATCTACGTACAAACAACATAATACGGTAAAGGTACTAATAGGCATCACTCCTCCTGAAAAAATCAAGTAGCCTTGAAGTACAATGTACTACATGATCTACGTACAAACAACATAATACGGTAAAAGGTACTAATAGGCATCACTCCTCCTGGATCAATATCATTTGTATCACATGGATATGGTGGCAGAATAAGCGATAAAGGTCTAACATTTGTGGGATTTTAAACAATCTCTTGCCAGAAGATTTTGTATTGGCAGATCGTGGGCTTTTTAATAAAATACTCCGTAGGACTACATATGGCCACAGTGATTACGCCTGCTTTTCTAAAAGGGATACGGCAGCTCGGTCCAAGGGATATAGAATCAACCAGGAATATAGCAAGCGTGAGGTAGTGCAAGTATATTGTTACAATAATTATCTTAATTATATCTTTTTTTCAGAATACACGTCAAACGCGTTATGGGTGTCCTTTGTCAAAAAAATACAGCTCTTCACGAAACGATGCCCTATGTTCCTGGCAAAAAAGAAAACTGACGATGTTGCTGTGGTAGATCAGATATTAACAGTTTCTTGTGTAATCGTAAATTTATGCTCTCCTATAATTGTATAATTATGAAATAAATTGTATTAACAAAGTTAATCTAATTATTTTTACTTTAACAATCATATCTACATAAAATTATTAAAATTAGTTAATTAAGGATCTAACGTTAATACTATCCACTACCATTTATTATATAATGTAAAATTATTTGATTATCTTTTTCTGCATGTGGCCAATTAATAAAAGCAAAATTACAATATCACATAGCAAAAATTATTAAATAGTACCTATACGATAAGAAACATAAGGATATTTCGAAACTATGTAAGTTACATTAACAATCAATAAAATTACACATGCTGTCTACACAACATAAAAGAATAATTAATGTCTAAATTAAGTATGAAAAATAATTTTTCCGTTGACCGCTTCTTAATTTCAATATTAATGAATTATTTTTCCTAAAAAGGGATGGATTAATAGAAGTCATTAATACACTGTTTTTGATTAATCCACTCTTTTTCATTAATTAACTGTGTTTGTGATTTTGACGTTTTGATATTTTGCATGGAGGTTAGTTCTATTAATCAAATTTTCGCCACAAAAAAGATTTTGCGGTCAACGAAAAAATTTTGTAATCAACTCGTTTGTTAATGGGCGATTAATACTCTCAACTATTAAAGGCACTCACTCGCTATCGCTCGTTCGTGCTTTAAACAGTTTCGATTATTAATCGCCTTCATTACCACACTTGGTTAAATAACTATTAATGCATAAAGCATAACGGATATTTTGAAGCTATTTAATATTTATTTATTGTGACATCTCAACAGGTGTTACCGTTATTACAAGAGATGCAGTGTAGATATATTCTGCTATATGCAGGTATGCATGCGTTATAGCATGTCAATTAAATTTAAAATAATCATCCTAACTAAAATAAACTTTAATCATGGTTGCAGAAGATGGATCGACGCCGTAACTTGCTACTATGACTTCCGTACTGATTGGTAAATTTAAGTCTTAAAAATTTGTTACATCAATAGTTCATTTTGTTTCATTTTAGTTATAATACTTTTTTACAACAGATGCAAACATACTGTATGGAGCTGACAAATCAATGTTGAGCAGTATGTAAATTTGATTCACAAGCTTTAATATATCAGTAATCGGAATTCTGGTATAAAAAGAAGGTACAAAGAATAACTGTGAAAAACGAACAGGCCTAGCGGGTACTCTTAAAGTTAATAGCGAAAGCAGCTTGCTATCGTTAATCTTATTATTCCATAATTTATAACAAAATTTTAATGAATTTAAGGTACATAAACAATCAAAATATTTACATAACAGTACAAAATAACAGAATAACTAATGTCTAGATTAAGTATGAAAAAGAATTGCAATGGATAAAGTATAAAGAATATTTCGAAGCCATTTATGCTAAATAAACAATCAACATATTTACAAATTCTATCAACACAGAATAACAAAATAATTCTATTTATATACTGTTCCACAAATGTACTGGACCACCCATAAAAAATGTATTTATTACATTACGTCACAATATATATATATATATAACAAAGTCCTTTTCACAGCTCGGTGGTTACTACACAGGCGAAGAATTTGACTGGGAAAGGGGTTATAGTCAACCACATCTCAGTACTCTGGGCGCAACGATTACAAGAGCTATTAATGGTTTGTTGAAATAAAACCACTTGATGCTAAGGTCGACAAGTTTCGAAATATATTTATTCCATTCTCAAGACCTAACAACTTGCGGCACAAAACCGAAAAGGCACATGTAGTTCACAAAACATGTGACTAGATTTCAAATTTAAATTTACAAAAGCGAGTACAGCGAATGCAGCATATCACACAACATATATATATACAGTGTGTTCCCGGATAGGTGAAACGACTCTTGTGAAAGAGTAAAAAATTCTCGATTTAAATTTTCATTTTTTGGGGTTCAGCCCTTCTTGGTTAAAGGCGAATTTCTAACATCATTTCAGTTTTGAAAAATCAAGTATGCCTTGGAAATTTCAAAAAATCTATTTTTCTGTAAGGTAAAGTACCCTTTATGTGGCAAATACGACAAAAAGTTATAAAGAAAAGTTGTTTAGAATCAACATCTAGGCCCCTATACCAAATTTCAAAATCCGCGGTCAACTTTGATTTCTCACATTTTCTTTCAAGTTTATTTTCCATATCAAAGAATTTTATTTTTAACAAAGTTTTTTTATTATGAAATAAAAAGCGTTGTTAAAAGTATTTGCTTGTTCCAATAAAAATCTTTGTTAAATCTAAAATTCTTTGATTTGGGACCTAAACATAAAAAGAAATTGAGAGATCAAATTCGGCTGAGGATTTTGAAATTTGGTATAGGGGCTTATGTGTTGATTCTAAACAACTTTTTTTAATAACTTTTTGTCGTATTTGCCACATAAAATGGTACTTTACCTCACAGAAAAATAGGTTTTTTAAAATGTCCAAGGCATACTTGACTTTTCAGAACTGAAATTATGTTGGAAATTCGCTTTTAACCAAGCAGGGCTAAACCCCAAAAATTAAAATTTAAATCGAAAATTTTTTACCTTTCACAAGAGTCGTTTCACCTATCCGGGGACACACTGTATATAAAAGCTTTTGTTTTATAGTATACTCATATTAAGCATATTTAATTTCACTATTCTCAAATATCATCTGAAGAATTAACAAAAGCATATTAAATAAAATTAAAAAATTATGAAACTATAAAAAACTATATTTCACAAAAATAAGAGGAATCACAAAAAAGGTTAATTAATAGTTCTTTGAGTCTCTCCAGAACGTTTAAAAATCTTCGGCAACAATTCGGTATACTTTGTATGCAATGTGCTATCAATATTTGGGCAAAATTCAAAATTTTAAAATGATAATATTTTATAATGGACTTACTTTTCTTTAAACAGATTTATGAAAAGACAATGCTTTTATAGTGACACAATCATGAAAAGTTACCAAAAATTTCATGACTGCCCTTTTGGAAAATATTTTTAAAAATTGCACCAATATATGCAAATGGTCCAGTTCATTTGTGGAGCAGATATTTACAGAGTTCACATAACCACTTTCTTAGGAATTTTTTAAATTGTAGGCATGCTGAAATGGTACCATTTTATTCTACATTTTCTGTCATAATATTTTTACCATTTGTTCGCCGTCGTCTGGTTTCCTACAGTGACACCATAGCTGCAATCCATAATTAAAATAGGTACATAACATTGTAACATATAATTCACAAAAAATACAAACCTCTTCATCATATGTGCCTATTACGATGTCACTGGAAATTGAACCAACACCTATAGCACGCATGTCCCATGGGATGTCGTCTGGAACTTGGACCAGCACTCGTAGATGGCATATCCATGGCCGATGTCACTAACAACTTGAACTCCAAACCAGTGGTCATAGATGGCAGAACTAATGTTAGAATCTAGTAATTTCCAAGTTTTGTATTGGTAACATTTTTTGACATCTATCATAATTGCCATTAAATTGTTAACCTTATTTAATCTAAACGACACAATAAACCGGAGGCGTACTCAACATTGTGGTATGGCACATTTCAAAACAGAATTAACAACACACACAAAAATAGCGACAATAGCAATAACAGAATTAACAAAATCAACAGCAATTTTCACACTTTGACTTGCACAATATCGCAAGATAGTCCAGTTACATTAGACGGACAACCGCAGCATCTGCAAACAAATCCAAGTGAGCTGAAATTTTGCATACACCTTTATTTTGACATTTTCAAATAACATCTCAAAAGTCCCCATCGATATTGCGCTTGCGTTTTGAGTTATTCAAGGTCAAATGTCACAGAAATAAGTTTTTTGCAAATATCTCGCTTTCTATGGGTCGTATGACTTTTTTAGTTATTACAAAAAATGAAGGCTAGGAGAAATTCTCTACAAAAAAGATTATATAGTTTTTTTACATACAACTAACCGTTCAGTAAATAACACACTATTAAGTTTTGCAGACGGGTTTTACTTCTTTTGACGATAAAGAAAGTATTGGATTCACCCCAAAAATTGGGAAATTGGGTTTTCAACAGTTCTTCACGTTTTAGAGTCCCCCGGACCCCAAAAAACATGTTTTTGCTCATTGGTCTGTGTGTCCGTCCGTCGGTCTGTCTGTGAACAGAATAACTCATAAACGAAAAGAGGTATGGCGTTGAAACTTCATATATAAGTTTTTTGTACTATCTAAATGCGACAGCAAGCTTCTGAAGAAAATCGCATAACCGGTGTGAGATAAGTGATTTTTCAGTTGAATACCTCTAAAATTCAACTTGAAAATCACTCATCTCAATCACTCCACATTAAAAATGTAATAAAAATGTAAAGTTTGAAAAAACCGTTGGAGCCGTTTTTGAAACACATCATACTTCCGGTTATGCGATTTTCTTCAAAAGATAGCTGTCGCATTTAGATAGTACACAAAATTTATATATGAAGTTTCAACGCCATACCTTTTTTCATTTTTGAGATATTCTGTTCGCAGAGACACACAGACAGACAGACCAATGAACAAAAACACGTTTTTTGGGTTCAGGGGACTCTAAAACGTGAAGATCTGTTGAAAATTCAATTTAGAATTTTTGGGGTGAATGCAATACTTTCTTTATCGTAAAAAGAAGTAAAACCCGTCTGCAAAACTTAATATTGTGTTATTTACTGAACGGTTAGTTGTATGTAAAAAAATTATATAGTCTTTTTTGTAGAGAATTTCCTAGCCTTCATTTTTTGTAATAACTAAAAAAGTCATACGACCCATAGAAAGCGAGATATTTGACATTTTACCTTGAATAACTCAAAACGCAAGCGCGATACCGATGGGGACTTTTGAGATGTTATTTGAAATGTCAAAATAAAGGTGTATGCAAAATTTCAGCTCACTTGGATTTTTTTGGCAGATCCTGCGGTTGTCCGACTAAGGTAACTGGACTATCTTGCGATATTGTGCAAGTCTTCCTTCTATAAAAGTACGATTTGTTGTAATTCCTCTTTCGTCAAGCCAGCATCACTAATATCATTTAATATGTGCTCAAAAGTTACACCTTGTTTTAATTTGCCTAGAACACACAAAAAATTTACAGAGCGATGACAGTTGTAAATTGTTTCTTACTGCCATCCGCCAGCAATTTAGATACGATGACAAAGTGCGTTCTTCAATTTGGTCTTTCCACTGGTGAAATGCTGAAAAGCATGTATCATATGAATGACTATATTATATCAAATGATTTTAATGACCTACCTGAAGAATTCATTATACTCAATTTTCACTTTATGTACACTTGACAAATGGTTTCGCAAGTCAGCATAATTTGAACAGGTATACCTTTGAACAATTTCCGAGTGGGCATAAGTAAGATTTTTTGTGAAAATAATAAATGTAAATTCCTAACCTTATTACTTTAACCACACATATTACACAAACGGCAAAGATCGGTTACGTCACCGATGGCATCGGCAGCTCGGCACCACTCGGGTCAGAATATGCAGGGTTGCCAGAATGAATACATGCGCGTTTTAAAAATGTGTTTTTGTAGAAACGGTTTCAGAATGTACCAGATTCGTAGAATTTTACCAGGTCTGGCAACGCTGCTAATATCAAGACCACGCCCAAAATTCTAACTGATCATAGACCACGAGTTGATATGTTTGACCTTGGGAACTGTTCTGCTTTATTATAGAGTTATGATTATGATGTGTGCAGCACATCCTGTTCCACATACATTCATTTTGAGGTTACTATTCAGAATGGCATATACGTCGTTGGTTCCTTTTTTTGCACCTCCGCCAAAATTAGTGTTGCAATTATCACCACAAAAAGCAATCACTTTTTATGATAGTTTATATTTCTGAAACGCATTGATTATATAATTTGTTAATATATCAGCTGGTTCTCCTTTTAAACTTTGCATCTCTAGGACTTTTATTTGAACACTTGTAGTTGGAGTAAAATATCGAACGAGTATAGGCACTAACTTTATACCTTTATGGTTTGATGTATCCACCATAAGTGTTACACGTCTCACCGATTTCAACTCTTCCATTACTTCTTCCGATGCAAAGGGGGCCAATACATTTACTACAATTGATTCGTATTTGGTAAGCGAGCAGGAGATTTTTTTTCATGCAGCTCTTTAATTAAATACGATGTACAATCCATGGATCTGAATGAATGGTTATGCTTAATTGTGTGAAAGCTAAACAATCTTTCTTCTGTTGCAATGAGTTTACTCTCGTCTGTTAAACTAGCTTGTGTATTTTTTGCGAAAAAAAGTTGCACTAGATATCTACAGCCAATAAACATTTTTTCTTTTGCAAATGTTGTCTTATATCTCCACGCCCTCCATGTTAGATGGAAAACAATGATTTGCATACAGTGCATTCGACTTTTTCTATTTCACAAGAATCTTTTAAAAACGGAAATTCAGTTTTTAAGCTTGGCGTGAAAACGCATCTCCTCTTCGGCATTTTATTGGATTTTTTTACTAAATACTAAAATAAATTGAAAATATATTTAATCTAAAAACCACCTTAAATGAATTCAAGTTTAAGTAACAAACGACTTCCGGGATTGGACCATGTCATTGTTGAGGTCGAAGAACTCAACGAATTGCCCACTTTCGTAATGGGCTTCATCAGGAGAAAAAAGCAAAAGAGCACGGTAACTCAACGTGTAAACCACGCCAGAGGGGAAACGGTTCAATCCCGGAAGTTGTTTGTTAGTTAATGACAATGGCCGTGAAAGCCTCCGAAATCATCGAATTCAAGTTTACTAGATTGACTGTAATTGTAGTGCGTTATTTAAATATTTTCGTTAACCGCTTTTTAATTTCAATATTAATGAATTATTTTTCCTAAAAAAATATGGATTAATAGACGTGATTAATACACTGTTTTTGATTAATACACTCTTTTTCATTAATTAACTGTTTTTTAAAAAAGAATGAATTAATAGATCTATTAATACACTGTTTTTGATTAATGCACTCTTTTTCATTAATTAACTGTTTTTGTGATTTTGACGTTTTGATGATACTTTGCATGGAGGTTAGTTGTATTAATCAAATTTTTCGCCACAAAAAAGATTTTGCGGTCAACGAAAAAATTTTGTATTCAACTCGTTTGTTAATGGGCGATTAATAATCTCAACTATTAAAGGCACTCACTCGTTATCGCTCGTTCGTGCTTTAAACAGTTTCGATCATTAATCGCCTTCATTAACACACTTGTTGGTTAAATAACTATTAACACTACACTTTTACTTATAGACTGTGCTGCAGATGTAAGCACAAAACACCTGTTCTGTGATTGGTCAGCCTTTCAACCAATTTGGGCGTTGAATAAGCCGCATGCTTGGATTAAAATTTCCGTGCATATGATTACATGCACCAAAAACGGTAGGTAATATGTATATCAAAAAACGGGACAATTCGCGTCCCGTTTTGAGTTTTTCGGGACAACGGGACACCAAGCTAAAAAAAGGAACAATCCCGTTAAAAACGGGACGTATGGTCACCCTACCATATGTCCTTAACGTCCCAGACGTCCTAGATGTCCCATATGTTCCTAACGTCCCAGACGTCCTAGACGTCCCATATGTCCTTAACGTCCTAGACGTCCCAGATGTCCCATATGTCCCTAACGTCTCAGACGTCCCAGATAGCCCATATGTCCCATATGTCCCTAATGTCCCAGGCGTCCTAAATGTCCCATATGTCCTTAACGTCCCAGACGTCCTAGATGTCCCATTTGTCCTTAACGTCCCAGACGTCCCAGATGTCCCATATGTCCCATATGTCCCTAATGTCCCAGGCGTCCTAAATGTCCCATATGTCCTTAGCGTCTCAGACGTCCCAGACGTCCTAGATGTCCCATATGTTTTTAACGTCCCAGACGTCCCAGATGTCTCAAATGTCCCTAACGTCCCAGACGCCCCAGATGTCCCATATGTTCCATATGTCCCTAATGTCCCAGGCGTCCCAGATGTCCCATATGTCCCATATGTCCCTAATGTCCCAGGCGTCCTAAATGTCGAATAACTCCTTAACGTCCCAGACGTCCCAGACGTCCTAGATGTCCCATATGTCCCTAACGTCCCAGACGTCCCAGTTGTCCCATATGTCCCATATGTTTACAATGTCCCAGGCGTCCTAGATGTTCCATATGTCCTTAACGTCCCAGACGTCACAGACGTCCTAGATGTCCCATATGTCCTTAACGTCCCAGACGTCCCAGATGTCCCATATGTCCCATATGTCCCTAATGTCCCAGGCGTCCTAAATGTTCCATATGTCCTTAACGTCCCAGACGTCCCAGATGTCCCATATGTCCCATATGTCCCTAATCTCCCAGGAGTCCTAAATGTCCCATATGTCCTTAACGTCCCAGACTTTCCAGATGTCCCATATGTCCCTAACGTCCCAGGCGTCCTAAATGTCCCATATGTCCTTAACGTCCCAGACGTCCTAGATGTCCCATATGTCCTTAACGTCCCAGACTTCCCAGATGTCCCATATGTCCCTAACGTCCCAGGCGTCCTAAATGTCCCATACGTCCTTAACGTCCCAGACGTCCTAGATGTCCCATATGTCCCATTTGTCCCTAATGACCCAGGCGTCCCAGATGTCCCATATGTCCCAAATGTCTTATATGTCCCTAATGTCCCAGGCGTATCAGATGTCCCATTTGTTCCATATGTCCCTAAAGTCCCAGGCGTCCTAAATGTTCCATATGTCCATAACGTGCCAGACGTCCCAGACGTCCTAGATGTTCCATATGTCTTTAACGTCCCAGACGTCCCACATGTCCCATATGTCCCTAATATCCCAAATGTCCCAGATGTCCCATATGTCCCATATGTCCCTAATGTCTCAGTCGTCCTAGATGTTCCATATGTCCCTAACGTCCCAGATGTCCCAGACGTCCTAGATGTCCCATATGTCCCTAACGTCCCAGACTTTCTAGAAGCCCTATATGTCCCTAACGTCCCAGACGTCCCAGATGTCCCATATGTCCTATATGCCCCTAATGTCCCAGGCGTCCCAGATGTCCCATATGTCCCATATGCCATTAACGTACCAGGCGTCCTAAATGTCCCACATGTCCTTAACGTCCCAGACGCCTCAGACGTCCTAGATGTCCCATATGTCCTTAACGTCCCAGACGTCCCAGATGTCCCATATGTCTCATATGTCCCTAATGTCCCAGGCGTCCTAAATGTCCCATATATCCTTAACGTCCCAGACGTCCCAGATGTCTCATATGTCCTTAACGACCCAGACGTCCTAGATGTCCCATATGTCCCTAACGTCCCAGACCTACTTGATGTCCTATATGTCCCTAACGTTCCAGACGTCCCAGATGTCCCATATGTCCTTAACGTCCTAGACGTCCCAGATGTCCCATATGTCCCTAACGTCCCAGACGTCCCAGATATCCCATATGTCCCATATGTCCCTCATGTCCCAGGCGTCCTAAATGTCCCATATTTCCCTAACGTCCCATACGTCACAGACGTCCTAGATGTCCCATTTGTCCTTAACGTCCCAGACGTCCCAGATGTCCCATATGTCCTTAATCTCCCAGGCGTCCTAAATGTCCCATATGTCCTTAACGTCCCAGACGTCCCACCCGTCCTAGATGTCCCATATGTCTTTAACGTCTCAGACGTCCCAGATGTCTCAAATGTCCCTAACGTCCCAGACGTCCCAGATGTCCCATATGTTCCATATGTCCCTAATGTCCCTGGCGTCCCAGATGTCCCATTTGTCCCTAATGTCCCAGGCGTCCTAAATGTCGAATATCTCCTTAACGTCCCAGACGTCCCAGACGTCCTAGATGTATCATATGTCTCTAACGTTTCAGACGTCCCAGATGTCCCATATCTTCCTAATGTCCCAGGGCGTCCCAGATGTCCCATATGTCCCATTTGTTTACAATGTCCCAGGCGTCCTAGATGTTCCATATGTCCTTAAAGTCCCAGACGTCACAGACGTCCTAGATGTCCCATATGTCCTTAACGTCCCAGACGTCCCAGATGTCCCATATGTCTCGTATGTCCCTAATCTCCCAGGCGTCCTAAATGTCACATATGTCCTTAACGTCCCAGACGTCCCAGACGTCCTAGATGTCCCATATGTCTTTAACGTCCCAGACGTCCCAGATGTCTCAAATGTCCCTAACGTCCCAGACGTCCCAGATGTCACATATGTTCCATATGTCCCTAATGTCCCAGGCGTCGCAGAAGTCCCATATGTCCCTAATGTCCCAGGCGTCCTAAATGTCGAATATCTCCTTAACGTCCCAGACGTCCCAGACGTCCTAGATGTCCCATATGTCCCTAACGTCCCAGACGTCCCAGATGTCCCATATCTCCCTAACGTCCCAGACGTCCCAGATGTCCCATATGTCCCATATGTTTACAATGTCCCAGGCGTCCTAGATGTTCCATATGTCCTTAACGTCCCAGACGTCACAGACGTCCTACATGTCCCATATGTCCTTAACGTCCCAGACGTCCCAGATGTCCCATATGTCCCATATGTCCCTAATCTCCCAGGCGTCCTAAATGTCCCATATGTCCCTAATGTCCCAGGCGTCCTAAATGTCCCATATGTCCTTAACGTTCCAGACGTCACAGACGTCCTAGATGTCCCATATGTCCTTAACGTCCCAGACGTCCCAGATGTCCCATATGTCCCATATGTCCCTAATCTCCCAGGCGTCCTAAATGTCCCATATGTCCTTAACGTCCCAGACGTCCCAGACGTCCTAGATGTCCCATATGTTTTTAACGTCCCAGACGTCCCAGATGTCTCAAATGTCCCTAACGTCCCAGACGTCCCAGATGTCCCATATGTTCCATATGTCCCTAATGTCCCAGGCCTCCCAGATGTCCCATATGTCCCATATGTCCCTAATGTCCCAGGCGTCCTAAATGTCGAATATCTCCTTAACGTCCCAGACGTCCTAGACGTCCTAGATGTCCCATATGTCCCTAACGTCCCAGACGTCCCAGTTGTCCCTTATTTCCCTAACGTCCCAGACGTCCCAGGTGTCCCATAGGTCCCATATGTTTACAATGTCCCAGGCGTCCTAGATGTTCCATATGTCCTTAACGTCCCAGACGTCACAGACGTCCTAGATGTCCCATATGTCCTTAACGTCCCAGACGTCCCAGATGTCCCATATGTCCCATATGTCCCTAATCTCCCAGGCGTCCTAAATATCACATATGTCCTTAACGTCCCAGACGTCCCAGACGTCTTAGATGTCCCATATGTCTTTAACGTCCCAGACGTCCCAGATGTCTCAAATGTCCCTAACGTCCCAGATGTCCCATATGTTCCATATGTCCCTAATGTCCCAGGCGTCGCAGATGTCCCATATGTCCCATATGTCCCTAATGTCCCAGGCGTCCTAAATGTCGAATATCTCCTTAACGTCCCAGACGTCCCAGACGTCCTAGATGTCCCATATGTCCCTAACGTCCCAGACGTCCCAGATGTCCCATATGTCCCATATGTTTACAGTGTCCCAGGCGTCCTAGATGTTCCATATGTCCTTAACGTCACAGACGTCCTACATGTCCCATATGTCCTTAACGTCCCAGACGTCCCAGATGTCCCATATGTCCCATATGTTTCTAATCTCCCAGGCGTTCTAAATGTCCCATATATCCCTAATGTCCCAGGCGTCCTAAATGTCCCATATGTCCTTAACGTCCCAGACGTCACAGACGTCCTAGATGTCCCATATGTCCTTAACGTCCCAGACGTCCCAGATGTCCCATATGTCCCATATGTCCCTAATCTCCCAGGCGTCCTAAATGTCCCATATGTCCTTAACGTCCCAGACTTTCCAGATGTCCCATATGTCCCTAACGTCCCAGGCGTCCTAAATGTCCCATATGTCCTTAACGTCCCAGACGTCCTAGATGTCCCATATGTCCCATATGTCCCTAATCTCCCAGGCGTCCTAAATGTCACATATGTCCTTAACGTCCCAGACGTCCCAGACGTCTTAGATGTCCCATATGTCTTTAACGTCCCAGACGTCCCAGATGTCTCAAATGTCCCTAACGTCCCAGATGTCCCAGATGTCCCATATGTTCCATATGTCCCTAATGTCCCAGGCGTCGCAGATGTCCCATATGTCTCAAATGTCCCTAACGTCCCAGATGTCCCAGATGTCCCATATGTTCCATATGTCCCTAATGTCCCAGGCGTCGCAGATGTCCCATATGTCCCATATGTCCCTAATGTCCCAGGCGTCCTAAATGTCGAATATCTCCTTAACGTCCCAGACGTCCCAGACGTCCCAGATGTCCCATATGTCCCATATGTTTACAATGTCCCAGGCGTCCTAGATGTTCCATATGTCCTTAACGTCACAGACGTCCTACATGTCCCATATGTCCTTAACGTCCCAGACGTCCCAGATGTCCCATATGTCCCATATGTCCCTAATGTCCCAGGCGTCCTAAAGGTCCCATATGTCCTTAACGTCCCAGACGTCACAGACGTCCTAGATGTCCCATATGTCCTTAACGTCCCAGACGTCCCAGATGTCCCATATGTCCCATATGTCCCTAATCTCCCAGGCCTCCTAAATGTCCCATATGTCCTTAACGTCCCAGACTTTCTAGAAGTCCTATATGCCCCTAACGTCCCAGACGTCCCAGATGTCCCATATGTCCCATATGCCATTAATGTCCCAGGCGTCCTAAATGTCCCACATGTCCTTAACGTCCCAGACGTCTCAGACGTCCTAAATGACCCATATGTCCTTAACGTCCCAGACGTCCCAGATGTCCCATATGTCCCATATGTCCCTAATCTCCCAGGCGACCTAAATGTCCCATATGTCCTTAACGTCCCAGACTTTCCAGATGTCCCATATGTCCCTAACGTCCCAGGCGTCCTAAATGTCCCATATGTCCTTAACGTCCCAGACGTCCTAAATGTCCCATATGTCTTTAACGTCCCAGACTTCCCATATGTCCCTAACGTCCCAGGCGTCCTAAATGTCCCATATGTCCTTAACGTCCCAGACGTCCTAGATGTCCCATATGTTCCATTTGTCCCTAATGTCCCAGGCGTCCCAGATGTCCCATATGTCCCAAATGTCTTATATATCCCTAATGTCCCAGGCGTATCAGATGTCCCATTTGTTCCATATGTCCCTAATGTCCCAGGCGTCCTAAATGTTCCATATGTCCTTAACGTCCCAGACGTCCCACATGTCCCATATATCCCTAACATCCCAGATGTCCCAGATGTCCCATATGTCCCATATGTCCCTAATATCTCAGGCGTCCTAGATGTTCCATATGTCCCTAACGTCCCAGATGTCCCAGACGTCCTAGATGTCCCATATGTCCCTAACGTCCCAGACTTTGTAGAAGTCCTATATGCCCCTAACGTCCCAGACGTCCCAGATGTCCCATATGTCCCATATGCCATTAATGTCCCAGGCGTCCTAAATGTCCCATATGCCATTAATGTCCCAGGCGTCCTAAATGTCCCACATGTCCTTAACGTCCCAGACGTCTCAGACGTCCTAGATGTCCCATATGTCCTTAACGTCCCAGACGTCCCAGATGTCCCATATGTCCCATATGTCCCTAATGTCCCTGGCGTCCTAAATGTCCCATATATCCTTAACGTTCCAGACGTCCCAGATGTCTCATATGTCCTTAACGTCCCAGACGTCCTAGATGTCCCATATGTCCCTAACGTCCCAGACGTACTTGATGTCCTATATGTCCCTAACGTTCCAGACGTCCCAGATGTCCCAAATGTCCTTAACGTCCAAGACGTCCCAGATGTCCCATATGTTTCATATGTTTCTAATGTCCCAGGCGTCCCAGATGTTCCATATGTCCCTAACGTCCGAGACGTCCCAGATGTCCTAGATGTCCCATATGTCCTTAACGTCCCAGACGTCCCAGATGTCCCATATGTCCCTAATATCCCAGGCGTAGTAAATATCCCATATGTCCTTAACGTCCCAGACGTCCCAAACGCCCTAAATGTCCTATATGTCCTTAACGTCCCAGACGTCCCAGACGTCCTAGATGTCCCATATGTCTCTAGCATCCCAGACGTCCCAGATGTCCCATATGTCCTTAACGTCCCAGACGTCCCATATGTCCCATATGTCCCTAATGTCCCAGGCGTCCCAGATGTCCCAGGCGTCCCATATGTCCCTAATGTCCCAGGCGTCCTAAATGTCCCATATGTCCTTAACGTCCCAGACGTCCCAGACGTCTTAGATGTCCCATATGTCCTTAACGTCCCAGACGTCCCAGATGTACCATATGTCCCTAACGTCCCAGACGTCCCAGATGTCCCATATGTCCCATATGTCCCTAATGTCCCAGACGTCCCAGATTTCTCATATGTCCCATATGTCCCTTATGTCCCAGGCGTCCCAGACGTCCTAGATGTCCCATATGTCCTTAACGTCCCAGACGTCCCAGACGTCCTAGATGTCCCATATGTCCTTAACGTCCCAGATGTCCCATATGTTCCATGTGTCCCTAATGTCCCAGGCGTCCTAGATGTTCCATAGGTCCCTAACGTCCAAACCGTCATAAATGTGCCATATGTGCCTAACGTCCCAGACGTCCCAGCTGTCCCGTATGTCCGTAACGTCCCTGACGTCCCAGACGTCCTAGATGTTCCATATGTCCCTAACGTCTCAGGCGTCCTAGATGTCCTATATGTCCCTAATGTCCCAGACGTCTCAGACGTCTTAGATGTCCCATATGTTCCTAACGTCCCAGACGCCCTAGATGTCCCATATTTCCCTAACGTCTCCGACGTCGCAGACGTCCTAGATGTCCTATATGTCCCTAACGTCCCAGACGTCCCAGATGTCCCATATGTTTCTAACGTCTCAGACGTCCCAGATGTCCCATATGTCCTTAACGTCCCAGACGTCCCAGATGTCCCATATGTCTCATATGTCCCTAATGTCCCAGGCGTCCCAGATGTCCCATATGTCCCATTTGTCCCTAATGTCCCAGACGTTTTAAATGTCCCATATGTCCTTAACGTTTCAGACGTCCCAGACGTCCTAGATGTTCCATATGTCCTTAACGTCCCAGACGTCCCAGATGTCCCATATGTCCCATATGTCCCTAATGTCCAAGGCGCCCTAAATGTCCCAGATGTCCCATATGTCTCTAACGTCCCAGACGTCCCATATGTCCCATATGTCCTTAATGTTCCAGGCGTCCCAGATGTCCCATATGTCCCTAACGTCCCAGACGTCCTAGATGTCCCATGTATCCTTAACGTCCCAGACGTCCCAGATATCCCGTATGTCCTATACCTCCCTAACGTCCCAGATGTTCCATATGTCCCTAACGTCTCAGACGTCCTAGATGTATTATATGTCCCTAACGTCCCAGACGTCCCAGATCTCCCATATGTCCCTAACGACCCAGACTTCCTAGATGTCCCTTATATCCTTAACGTCCCAGACGTCCCAGATGTCCCATATGTCAATAACGTCCCAGACGTCCCATATGTCCCTAATGTCCCAGGCGTCCCAGACCTCCCACATGTCCCATATGTCCCTAATGTCCAGGGCGTCCTAAATGTCCCATATGTCTTTAACGTCCCAGACGTCCCAGACGTCCTAGATGTCCCATATGTCCTTAACGTCTCAGCCGTTCTAGATATCCCATATGTCCCATATGTCCCTAATGTCCCAGGCCTCCTAAATGTCCCATATGTCCTTAACATCCCAGGCGTCCCAAATGTCCTATATGTCCGTAACGTCCCAGACGTCCCAGATGTGCAATATGTCCCATATGTCCCTAATGTCCCAGGCGGCCCAGATGTCCCATATGTCCCATATGTCCCTAATGTCCCAGGCGTCCTAAATGTCCCATATGCCCTTAACGTTCTAGACGTCCCAGACGTCCAAGATGTCCCAAATGTCCTTAACGTTCCAGACGTCCCAGATGTCCCATTTGTCCCATATGTTTCTAATGTCCCAGGCGTCCTAAATGTTCCATATGTCCCTAACGTCCCAGACGTCCCAGATGTCCTAGATGTCCCATATGTCCTTAACGTCCCAGACGTCCCAAATGTCCCATATTTCCTTAACGTCCCAGACGTCCCAGATGTCCCATATGTCCCTAATATCACAGGCGTCCTAAATGTCCCATATGTCCTTAACGTCCCACACGTCCCAGACGCACTAGATGTCCCATATGTCATTAACGTCCCGGACGTCCCAAATGTCCCATATGTCCCTAACGTCCCAGACGTCCCAGATGTCCCATATGTCCCATATGTCCCTAATGTCCGAGGCGTCCCAGATGTCCCATATGTCCCATATGTCCCTAATGTCCCAGGCGTCCTAAATGTCCCATATGTCCTTAACCTCCCAGACGTCCCAGACGTCCTAGATGTCCCATATGTCCTTAAAGTCTCAGACGTCCCAGATGTCTCATATGTCCCATGTGTCCCTAATGGCCCAGGCGTCCTAGATGTTCCATATGTCCCTAACGTCCAAGACGTCCTAAATGTCCCATATGTCCCTAACGTCCCAGACGTCCCAGCTGTCCCGTATGTCCCTAACGTCCCTGACGTCCCAAACGTCCTAGATTTCCCATATGGCCCTAACGTCTCATATGTCCCACATGTCCCTAATGTCCCAGGCGTCCCAGATGTCGCATATGCCAGTAGAGTATAAATGGGGATTCTAACTCACTTTTGGGGGCGTTTTCCCATGTTATTCTTATGGGGCGAATTTCGATCGTGCAGGGCAAATATCTCTGGTTTGGCTTATGCTAGGAAGCTGGTGTAAGTTTTATTTTGTAGCTGTGATGATTTGTGACTAACGTTTTTGTTAAAATCTCGATTGATTGTTTATTAGCGTAAATATAAACAATTGAAATTTGCACTATTCTGGGTATTTTCCATGACGTCACTAGGAGGCAACGCCTGAAAGCGCGGGAGAATGCGACGGTGCTGCCATCTGGTGGCGTTTCGAGTAAAGTTTATGTAGGAATCTATGTAGGGATTTATTTTTTTGGTTTGTTTCCGTGCTCCTCGCGACGGTGCTGTGTGGGTCATCTGGTGGCGATTCTAGTAAAGTTTATGTAGGAATCTATCATGTGGTGTCGCTTCGAGTCACCACTATGTAGGGATTGGTTTGTTTCCGTGCTCGTGTGATAAATAATTGTTGCATTTTGAGTGTGTTTTGTATTTAAAACTGCGTTTTGTTGCGTGCGAAAGTAGGATGTTAGATCTCTCGTTTGAAAAGCTTGGATTTGCGAAAGTTATAAACGCCTAATGTTTGCGAACTTTATTATAAATAATTGTTCTGACGTCGTCACGTAGTTATGGCTGCTGAGCATTCGAACGCGCACAGCATCGAAGTTGCGAAGCTCTGACGTCACGATGCTTTGGGGGGGCGTGCGTAATTTGATATGTGGCATCTGGTTTATGTCTTGAATATTTCGGGTGGATTCTTTAAGTCAACTTCTAAGGCAATCAGTTAAATGACATCATTTATCATTTTTAATGGTTTTACCACCCATTAGTGTCAGTTTTCCAGGAGGCGCGCAATAATTTTATTGGTTTTATCAATATATAGATATATATATATATATATATATATATATATATATATATATATATATATATATGTAGGTGTAAATAACAACGTGTGTCAGTTCTTACATTGATTGTAAAGCGTTATCATTATTATCCGCTAATATATAAAAATGAGTTTCGCTTCTATGTTGAAAAAAGTTAATAAAATGGGAATGGTAGATCAAAACCGGTTTTAAAAGTACGAGATATGGAAATCAATAAAATGTATCCGGTGTGTAAACTTCGAATAGTGAAAACTATGTGGAATGATAAGGCAATAATAGCAGAATTAGAAAATAATGTGGTGTTCCTTCCGAATCGGTTTTCAACAATCATGAACGATAAAGATATTGAAGAGATTAACAAAAAGAAGGTGGCAATTGTGTTCCGTGGTAAAAAAGAATGTGGAAAGATAAATGAGGCAAATATAATCGAGTTTGTTGTTTAAAATAAAAATGCATTGTAGTTCTACGTTATACGATTTATGTGTATTAATTATTAGTTCTGTAATACCAAAATTAAATTATATAAGATTATTAAAATTACCAGTTAACTGTATAGCAGATATTAAGTTAGAGTGGGAAAATAGACTATTAATGTGTCACGAAATACTCGAATCTAGCGAGGAAGAATAAACAATTACAATAAAGAACATTTGTAAATAAAATGGAGATTTCTTTATTACAATTCCTGGATTTCAAATACATACCTTTTGTAATATACTTATATATTTGTTAATAAAATACTATTTATTAAATTACTGGTTTTTATTTTACATATAACTACATTATTCTAGAACATTGTGTGTATTATAATGACCCCAAGGCAAAGTATTAATCTTATTTGCTTGCACAAATCGTTTGTCGTCATACGGATCCAGGGCTCTCTTCTTAATTTTGACGGTGAATACTTTATGTTTTTGGGACCGAATTGATCTACTTACAACGCGTAATGTATGACTATTGAAAAGAGAATCGTAGTAATCTTGAAAAGTTATATTCTTCTTTGTTGCGTTCTTGTTAATTCCTTTGCACTTCTTAATAAAATCTACATTGTTCTTTCTAATAGCATACATTTTAGCCCGCAATCCAATAAATTCTGTTAATGGCTCCCCATTCAGCTCATCCTTAAATTTCCCGAGTATTTTTTTATTAACTCGTGGAATATTGAACGGATTGTCTGGTAAATAGTCGGAGGTATCAAAAACACCCTCTTCACCTTTTAAGGCCTGTTCTCTAATTATGTCGTATATATTACCATTGCCGATATCTTGGAAACAATAGACGAAAGAGTCCGTATCTCCATAAAGTAATGTGGTAGGACAACGTTTCGAGACAACAGGTTTAATGAAATCGTAATGAAACGAATACATTATTAATTTCGACAAGTCTAAAATTACCTGACCCAAGTATACTGGTTTATTGTAAACTAGTTTGTCTTTGTTAAGTTCGATTAGCACCAGGTTTTCCTTAAATATAGTGCACGATCTGAAATTAGGAAGGGCTATTAGCTTCTTTGCTGATCTCCAAGAAGTTACTAGCCGCATTTTTCTATGGTTTCTAATATTTTCCATAGTTTTCCCAAAGACCGCGTTATTCATTAACTTATAGAAGTCCTTTTCAAATTCGTTTCGCGCTTTTTTACGTAGTTCCGTGGTCATATCGATATAACATTTTAACCATCTCGATTGTGAAAATTTTAATACTCTATGAATTTTTCCTAATTTCAGACCATGCAATAAACATTGTGTTAAGTTCCTAAGATGTAAAACGTATTTTTCTTTGTCGAAAAGGGTTAGCATTAATTTAGAATTGCCAGGCGTGTTGTTGTTGTTTGGTGGAACACGGTGTTCTGCACAAAAAGGAAATTCCGCATGGTCATCGTGTAAGTCGGTTGGGTATTTCAAATCAACTTCCAAAAGAAGAGAGTGAGGAGAAGTGCCATCAACATCATCATCATCATTATCATCCCCCAATAGATTTAAACAGAAACGGTCACTGTAATTGGTTGATATTGCTCGTTTTAATAGTTCTTCGTTTGACCATTCGATACTCATTATTTTCTCTTGCAAAATTTTAACTGCATCGTCTTTGAACCATGCAAATCCTCCAGTTGGTAGCGGTTCTGACATCGAATGTCCATATAAATTGTTACAATCTGTAAAGAGCATATGTTGAACAGGTTTTGTGGAGTCAAAGCTCTCCATTTGTTCATTATTGGCCTTCATATATCTATGCGAACACTGTGTTATCCCACCACGAATAGCTTTCTCTGTGAATAGGATCATGTCGATGTCCACCATTAATTCTAATTTGATGTCGGTCTTCTTTAGTGCCGCTTGCCATGCTAGACCCGGTCCTGTATAAAAATGTACTGGGTCCAATCCGTATACTTCCATACATAAAAATCTGAATTGTTGGAAGACATCTGTTAACAGTTTCACATCACATAAAAGGTAAAGATCAGCGTATTCTCCTAGCGTTTGGATATTAAATGTATTCCAAACTTTCTGCGCATGAATGTAATCTTGTTCGGAGATATTCTCTTCTTTAAGCAGATTGTAGAATTTATCCATCGATGGAAGTTGCTTTTCGTTTAATTTCTCTAACGAATCCACATAATCATAGCAAAAAACTGATTTTCTTGTCATCAAATAAAACTGTTCTTCAATAGGGAAAGCGTCCTTGGTATATCGAAACATATCGTTTGTTAAATTATTTGCCAATGTTTCCAGCTTACGAGGTAGAAATCGAAATGAATCGATAAATCTCCACTTATAGTCTCCGCATAATTTTGTTACCGCGATATAATTTTCTTTCGTTATTGGGAGAACTTCGACCGGTTGACTATTAAAATCTAATTCTGATATTAAAAAGTGAATGTCGTAACCAGATAAATTATGCATAATTATAGGAATATATTTGCCATTTTTATAATTTATATTGCAGCCTTGACACAAAGCAAATCGAAATTTCCTTGTTAAGTAGTCGTGGTCGGCTACTTTTATTACAACATCCTCGTCGTCGTCCTCACTATAATTTTGAAAAGGCCGTTTACAATGTCTACAAGAGGTAGCATTATCAAATTCCATTTGTTCTTCAAAGGTCAAAGGTAACATTGGCAAATAAACTTTCATCGCTTCCGCTATGATTTCAGTCTCAATCCGCAGTTGGTTTACAAACCATTTTGCAGGATTATGCCCTCTATAGGTTTTAAAATGAGATAGAGAATCGTCGAACGAACACACCACTTGATAAGCAACTGCGAACGGTTCATGTCTTTGATAGGATCTTGTGTATGACGTCGCTGCTGTAAAGTCATCATCGCTGTCATCTATATTGTTAATGGGAACGATTAAACTTTCGAAATCTGCCACAATTACGAAACCATGTTGCAGATCGAACTCGTGCTTCTTAAACTTCAGTTCATTCTCCCCCGGTTTCATAAATTCTATTCGTACAGGATCCACCAACTTGCAGTCTTGCATATGTGTTATTAAACGTGAAGCACTCCAGAAATAACGAAGGCATCTGTCACATATAAACGACTTACCGCGGTGTTTCGAAAACTGCGATCTGCATAAGCGAGATAGATTTTTAATCCAAGCATAATGTCCGTACGATGCTTCCCCTTTTTTTTTCTCTTTTGTTAAATATAAGAGGTTTATGTGGTTATCTTTGCATTCCTTGGTTACGTGGTAGGGTCCCACTATCTTATCCTTTCTAAGTCCGTAAACGTTAATAGATATATTTGGGTTTTGTCGTTCAAATTTGTGTATATCTTTAATCTTCACTGGAAACAAAATTCCTTTTAAATTAAAAATCTCTTCGAAATTTTGTGGATAAGAACCGGGCCGTTCGGAATTTTTGTTGACCGGATAAAGCGCAGACACCAATGCATAACAAAAACACCTGTTATCGTTGTTTTTAACATTTACAACGGCACGTTTGGTTTTAATCCGCTGAGGTAACTCTATATACTTCGATGCTGATAATGGAACGAATTTGTTGATGTTTACTGTTAGGTTGATAATTCTTTTTAGCGCCCATCCACTCCCTTTTTCGGTAAACTCCGACATCTGTAAAAACATCAAAATTTATTGAACGCAAGAAAAAAAAAACTTATATTATACGTACCTGAGTTAGAATATTATCCCTCATTTCGGTAAAGACATTTAGAACGTTAGTTGAACGATAAATGGCGTAATTACGGGTTGAGAAGTATTTAATTTCTTCAATTTCTGGGTCATGGACTAGATAAAATTCTCCTACCAACACGGTGTTAACTTTTAATGCTTCCATTTTATTTTTCAAAGAAGACCTAATTTTATCGTTAAATACTTCAAAAACAGAATCCATAAATTCTTTGGGGTCTTTAATATTCATCTTATTTTGGATCAACCCTGTACGTATTCTGCTTTTAAATGCCGAGTCAATCTAATAACAAAACAACAGGTATAAAAAACATGTACTTATGAATGAATTTTTTCTTATCCATTCTGCTACATCTTGCGTGTCCTCCAATCCACGTCCGCTTTTATTCAATTTGTTCGATATCTCTTCTTGATAGCATTTCAATGTGCCTAACACACTTTCATAATGTCTTTTCTCACCAATCGTTCCTTCACAATTATTAATTAGTTCGGATAACAGAGAAATGCTTTCGGCGTTCTTTTCAAATACCGAGTTCCACTCAGAAGCAGTTTTGCAAAGAGATATAATTCTCCTTACAATGTTGGCTAATTCACTAAAGTTATTCATTGTTTCAGTTCTATTGCCGCATTAATACTGACACTTTTTTAACTGTGTATGTATTTATGACCGGGTGGAGCTGCATCGTTTAAAGGCAGTGGTTCTCAAAGTGTAGTACGCGTACCCCTTGGGGTCCGCGGAAATTTTTAGGGAGTACGTGGCAGGCCAACAAAAAATAAAACAAACCTTTACATTTAAATTGAGGAAAAATTATTTGTGTGCTTAAGACCACACAGGAGAAGAGTAAACTTCTATGGCATTGGGTATAATAAAATTCTGCATAAAAAATGACCTTTTGTATCACCCTGTATAATTTTCCACAAAAAAAAAAAAAAAAAAAAAATGAAGTTTTTGCGAAAATATAAGGTTTTGAAAATTTTAAAATTTTAGACTCGCCCTGTATAAGTAAAAAATTATATATAGTGGTGGCGCGACGGTAGACGGGTGGACAGAGTGCATCAGCTGATGTGATGTACACCCCTTTCTCCTTTTTGTTTTTAATATAATAAAAATGTATGTAAGCAATATCTCTTTGTTTTATTTAAACATGACGCGTAATTGAGTTACACAGGTTAAAACTATACCTACTAAATAAAAAGGTTAAAGATTTTTTATATTTCAGCTTACTTACTGATAAGGGGTACCCAAAGCTTTTTGTTTGTAAAAAGGGGAACAGTGACTAAAATAGTTTGAGAACCCCTGGTTTAAACATATTTCAGATAGATAATAAACCGTGACCTTGCAATAAAAATCGCCGTCTCGATTACACTAGCACGATAAATAATTGTAAACATAATGCACTCTCGAGAGTACAAAAAACATGTGCAGATGTGAAAATGAGCCCGCGACCCTGAATTTGTTTCCGCAGCCGCTTGTTCGGCTCTCGGTGTTTCGTTATTGTTGGCGTCAGATTTTCGATTACATAAAGCTAATTCGATATTTTTCTTATTTTCCTAGATTTTCTGCTACTTTAAATTATACATTTAATTACTTTTGTAAGTATACTGTAAAACTCTGCTCATTTTATCTAACTAATTTGATATTTTTAGATATATTTTTAATGAATAATTCACCGTTCAATTTCAAATATAACAGCTCCCTTGAGTTTAGCTGCGATAGGTTTTCATACGGTTTACTGTTGATGGTTACATTTTTTCAATTCCTGTTAACCTACCTCATTTTGCTGAATCTGGTGATGTGCTGCAGAAATAAATTATAATAATATTATTGTATATTTTATTAAAAAATGAAATAAGTAATTAAATGTTATATTGAACCGATACAAAATTACAAATAATAAGCAATAAAGAAAAGTATAATTATATAAGGTCCGTATTAGTAGTCCATGAGTTATGCGAATTATAAAATCCCAATAAGTAATTTAACTTAAATGTTATATTGAACCGATACAAAATTACAAATAATAAGCAATAAAGAAAAGTATAATTATATAAGGTCCGTATTAGTAATCCATGAGTTATGCGAATTATCAAATCCCAGCCATTTTACATACCTAATATAGTTTCCCATTTTTACGACGAATAATTTTTTCAACTAAATACGTGTCGTTATGTTTAGTTTTCTGCAGCTCATGTTTATAGAAGCGACCTTTTATGATGCGTCCAGTCAAGTCCTCAAGTAGATATGTTGTGGGGTCACCTGAATAAACTTTTCTTATTTTAAAAAGCTCGGTAGTCCAATTTGGTAAATAACCCTTAGTGAACATAGCCTTGTGTTTTGAAATTCTGACAACGTAACCCTCTTGGAGTTTATCCTTTTCTTTTCGAGCCATACTCGACTTTTCTGTATTTCTAAAAACACTTAATTTCATATTCCGGTTAACATCTATGGGTCTCACATTTATTGTCCTATGTAGATGATTGTTATATTTATTTATGATATCGTCGAGAACATTTCCATACCATTTATGGGACCCTTGCATCTCAAACTGTTTAAATAACCACGTTTTAATAGTACGAATAACACGCTCTATAATTGTTGCTTTCAAAGATGAATAAGTTGAGAAATGATTTATGTCATATTTTCTCATTAATCTTTGAAATTGTGGATTGTAAAATTCCTTCCCGTGATCGGATTGAATGTGTATGGGAGCTCCTCTTCCATTCGTTTTTAAAATCGATTCCATAGCACGACTAACCTCTTCACCAGTTTCCGATTTTAAAGCTCTTGCCTACAAATACTTGGAATACTATTGGAAATTATCAGTAAAAAGTACAAAAACTTCTTAAGTAAGCAAAATGTGAACTTTTATTTTAGATCGTAGTAGTAGTGGTTCATCTGAATTAGACTAGCTGAGCCTCTACTTACGTTACCTAAATGTACTTTACCTGTAGTAGTTTTGTAAAAACCAACTATTTTTATAAGGCTCGGTGGTGTAGGGGTAACACACTCTGATCTGCGGGATTCGGTACAATGTACCGCCGCGGGCTATGCAGGGAGACCTAGGTTCGAATCCTAGTCGAGCTACTTTTTATACATTCAAATACACATATATTTTTAAATTTTTATTAAGTCCAATAATAGTTAATTGCAACAACATCACCATCTATTAACCGCCAAAGAAATCGTATTATAGGTAGTTCGATATTTCGACCCCAACACTGTTCGATTTCTTCGAGACCTCCGAATGGGGTTGGCGGTGTTGTGAAGACGGTGGTCTCCTGGAGCTGCTCGTTGCCAACCTCCGTCGTGTAATCGACGGTGACTACGGCGTGGAGTTGACGAGGTGGTATTGGTAGCGGTTTTGTTGTTATAAACTCCACAAATTCAATATAAAAATGTGGAGAATCACAAAAAACACTAGCAGCAGAAGCAGACATGTTGTTGTAATATCTTCTCTGTTTTAAAATAGTCTTTATATACTAATACGTTCGATCATTAAAAATTGAAATCTGCAGTACATAATTTACGTAATGACATATAAGCGCTGCTTATCTCACCAATAACGGCACGCGCCGTCTAAACAGTAACATTATAATTATTATCAGTATACGTACACCCGCCGCTTAAAAATATTGAGTTTTATTTTCAAGATCTTTTACACAGTTTAAGGGCAATCCGAGTAATTTAATGTCTTCTCGCTTTGATATCATTAAACGCACATTTATTATACACAAATTATATAAAGAAATCTCCATTTTATTTACAAATGTTCTTTATTGTAATTGTTTATTCTTCCTCGCTAGATTCGAGTATTTCGTGACACATTAATAGTCTATTTTCCCACACTAACTCAATATCTGCTATACAGTTAACTGGTAATTTTAATAATCTTATATAATTTAATTTTGGTATTACAGAACTAATAATTAATACACATAAATCGTATAACGTAGAACTACAATGCATTTTTATTTTAAACAACAAACTCGATTATATTTGCCTCGTTTATCTTTCCACATTCTTTTTTACCACGGAACACAATTGCCACCTTCTTTTTGTTAATCTCTTCAATATATTTATCGTTCATGATTGTTGAAAACCGATTCGGAAGGAACACCACATTATTTTCTAATTCTGCTATTATTGCCTTATCATTCCACATAGTTTTCACTATTCGAAGTTCACACACCGGATACATTTTATTGATTTCCATATCCCGTACTTTTAAAACCGGTTTTTGATCTACCATTCCCATTTTATTAAGCTTTTGCAACATAGAAGCGAAACTCATTTTTATATATTAGAGGATAATAATGATAACGCTTCACAATCAATGTAAGAACTGACACACGTGGTTATTTACACCTATATATATATATGTGTGGAAACTAATAAAATGATTGCACGGCTGCTGGAAAACTGAAACCAATGGGTGGTAAAACCATTAAACTGATTGCAGGCTTCCTTGAAACTGAAACTATTGGGTGGTAAAACTATTAAAAATGATAAATGATATCATCAAACTGAAACTAATGGATGGTAAAACCATTAAAATGAGTGCAAAACTTCCTTAGAGAATTTAAATCAAATAAATAACAACAGAGTAGTTATCAAATTGGTGAATTTATTATAATAATAAAATTATTAGCTGTTCACATAACTGAAAATCTTAACTAAAAAAAATTATAAAACATTATAAGGAATTTTAATTTTCATCTGTTTTCCATCTTAAACAATTACTTGCCATATGATGTAACATGCTGAAGCACTCGTCAAATTCTTGTCGTACACCTGCAATTTCGAGACTACAATTTTGATTTGAAATAATCGATTGAGTAGACCGACATTTATATAAATCTGATTGCATTTTATCAGATTTTTGATTACATAAAGCTAATTCGGTATTTAAGTTATCAAAATCGTGATTTGAAATAATCGATTGAGTAGACTGACATTTATCTAAATCTGATTGCATTTTATCAGATTTTTGAATACATAAAGCTAATTCGGTATTTAAGTTATCAAAATCGAACCAGGTATTATTAACAAACTCGTTGTTTTCACGTCTTACAACATTTAGTGTATCGTAGCAATCTTTTAATGTTACATTATGATTATATAACTGCGTATTGGTAGCTAAAAGCGAATCTTGGCACTCCTCCCATCGTTTGCGGTATCTGTTTTCATCTGGGCTTGACGAAGTATCGTATCGTTCTAAAAAAAGCCTAAAAAAGAATTCTCTAAATAAATTGAATTACTCTAACGTACCATTATTTAAAGTAACATCTCGATATGGTGACAACGTTGTTCGATAATATTGATCTGCATCAAAAAATGTAAATTTAAAAGAATGTATTAACTTTCCACAAAATTAGCATACCTTTGTTATCGGATTCCAAACTGTCTTCCCGAAACACTTGCATGTTAAAACCTGAATCGAGAGGTCTCCATTGGGCATTTATTTCGTGCGTTTGGTTAATTTTATGTAACAACGTTTGCTGCCCATGTAGATTATAAGATGCGTTTATAGTTAATTTTCTTTTTGCGTGACGTATGCTCACACAAAAAACGATTATTAAAATTACCAAAATCAAACACCGGGTGAACATCTTTATCGTACGCTTACACAAAGCTAATTCGCTATTTAAGTCCACTGTGTTTGTTTAAAGACTTTTATTGTAAAAATGAAGCATGATTTTTGAATAGATAAGGACCCAATAAAACTAATGCTACATATTAACGTGCGAACTTAATATTTTTAATCAACGAGACGTGATATTTTTTTCCGATACGGCATGTTAGCTAACTCGTTATCTAAGTTTATTTTTGCTTACTATAAAATGTTTTTTAAATAGATAAGACCACGCGAATTTCATATTTAAATTCGCAGGTTGTAAGTTCACATTTTAATAATTTTCTGATGCTGCATGTTAGCTAACTCGTTATCTAAGTTTATTTTTGCTTAATGTAAAATGTTTTTGAATAGATAAGACCACGCGAATTTCATATTTAAGTTCATATGTTGAAATTTTTGTTGTAAATATATTAAATGTCTTTGAACAGATAAGAGCCGCGCGAAATTAATATTTTATGTATTTTCACTACAATTTGGTGGGCGTATTGCTTATTGAATTTTAGTTGAAGATGTGAAATCAAATATTTTTAAGCGGCGGGGTGTTAATTATCGTACGCTTACGCAAAGATAATTCGCTATTTAAGTCCACTGTTTTTGTTTAAAGACTTTTACTGTAAAAATGAAGCATGATTTTTGAATAGATAAGGACCCAATAAAACTAATGTTACATATTAACGTGCGAATTTAATATTTTTAATCAGCGGGACGTGATAATTTTCCGATGCGGCATGTCAGCTAACTCGTTATCTAAGTTTATTTTTGCTTACTATGTAAATGTTTTTTAATAGATAAGACCACGTAAATATCATATTTAAATTCACAGGTTGTAAGTTCACATTTTAATAATTTTCTGATGCTGCATGTTAGCTAAATCGTTATCTAAGTTTATTTTTGCTTAATGTAAAATGTTTTTGAATAGATAAGACCACGCGAATTTCATATTTAAATTCATAGGTTGCTTACTTAAGGAATTTTTGTTGTAAATATATTAAAAAATGTCTTTGAACAGATAAGAGTCGCGCGAAATTAATATTTTACTAATGTTACATATTAACGTGCGAATTTAATATTTTTAATCAGCGGGACGTGATAATTTTCCGATGCGGCATGTCAGCTAACTCGTTATCTAAGTTTATTTTTGCTTACTATGTAAAATGTTTTTTAATAGATAAGACCACGCGAATTTCATATTTAAATTCATAGGTTGCTTACTTAAGGAATTTTTGTTGTAAATATATTAAAAAATGTCTTTGAACAGATAAGTATTTTCACTACAATTTGGTGGGCGTATTGCTTATTGAATTTTAGTTTAAGATGTGAAATCAAATATTTTTAAGCGGCGGGGTGTTAATTATCGTACGCTTACGCAAAGATAATTCGCTATTTAAGTCCACTGTTTTTGTTTAAAGACTTTTACTGTAAAAATGAAGCATGATTTTTGAATAGATAAGGACCCAATAAAACTAATGTTACATATTAACGTGTGAATTTAATATTTTTAATCAGCGGGACGTGATAATTTTCCGATGCGGCATGTCAGCTAACTCGTTATCTAAGTTTATTTTTGCTTACTATGTAAAATGTTTTTTAATAGATAAGACCACGCGAATTTCATATTTAAATTTATAGGTTGCTTACTTAAGGAATTTTTGTTGTAAATATATTAAATGTCTTTGAACAGATAAGTATTTTCCACTACAATTTGGTGGGCGTATTGCTTATTGAATTTTAGCTTCGAATGTGAAATCAAATATTTTAAGCGGCGGGGTGTACACTGATAATTACAATGTTGTTGTTAAAAACGGCGCGTGCCGTTGAGATAAGCGGCGCTTATATATATTCCAGCTTTAAGCTAGAACAATCTAGTTGGGTGTTTAAATCTATCACGTATATAGTTGGCAGGTAACATTATGACTGCAATTGCAGGTGCGAGTAAGTACTAAAAAAACCTGTTAGTAAGTTTTAACCGCTTACAGTTATAGAATTTGAGATGCAGGTTAAGGAAATTTTAAAAACTATTGGAGCAGACATTACAGTAACAAACTTCTAACATTAAATTATTCAGTCTTATATATAATATTTTTTAGAACAATCCAATACGTACGATATGCATATGTCCACAAGATGAGGTACCCCAAAATGCCGAACTACTTTATATTGGATTATATAATAATTTACAATATAAGGTGTATCTCCATTTCCCGTCATCGGTAACATACATAACTGTAAGTTTAAAATTTAAATTATTTACTTCTTAATAATACTTATTTATTTTCCAGCTACCACAAATTTCGCACTAAATGTTTTGTAAGTATGCCATAGAAACTCACCTCTTTTTTTTATACATAACTAATTTAATTACCTTATTTTTAGATTTTCGGCTACTTTTTTTCTAACACAACAACAATGTTTTGTAAGTATGTCATATAAACTCGTCTCTTTTATACATAACTAATTTAATTTTCTTATTTATCTAGATTTTCGGATACCTACTTTTACAAGTAGATTTTCCAACACCAAACAAACCAGAATCTGCCTGTTTACCTGCCAACATACCCACGATGGGAAGAACATTCAGCCAAATTTTCAGATTTTCCATACAATAATATTAGATAGTCGTACACATTTTAAGTGACGCAAGTTTTTTTGTTTTACTAAACATTAATACATTATGTTCCATTATCTACATCGAAGTTAATTGGATTACCGGTGGAGATTAAACATAAAAAAGCTGTTATTAATGCTAAAAATACTAATAATAGGTGTTTTTTGTTACGCATTGGTCTCCGCTTTCGGCTACTTTTTACAAGTAGATTTTTCCAACACCAAACAAACCAGAATCTGCCTGCTTACTTTGTGACCACAATGCTGGCTGTCAACATACACACCATGGGGAGGACATTCAAATCAAATCTTAGAATTTTTCATACAATAATATTGGATAGCCGAGCACATTTTAAGTGACGTAAGTTTTTTTATTAACATTAATACATATGTTCCATTATCTGCATGGAAAGGATATTCAATCAAATTTTCAGATTTTCATTCAATAATATTAAACAGCAGAGCACATTTTTTGAAGTGCCATAAGTCTTATTTTATTTATTTACTTATTTTTACTAAACATTAATACATATTATGTTTCATTATCTGCATCGAAGTTAATTGGATTATCGGTGAAGATTAAACATAAAAAGCTGTTATTAATGTTAAAATACTAATAATAGATTCTTTTGTTATGCATTATATTATATCCCGTCCACAAACATGATGGTAGACCCAATTCGTATCTGAAAAAATTGTGTTTCCAGTAAAAATTAAAGACATTCCCAAATTTGAGCGTAGAAATCAGAACATCAGAACATATCTATTAATGTTTATGGATTAATGCAATATATTATAATTTGACTAACACTAAACTATGTTTTCAGAAATTTTGCAATTTCAACCCAGTCGGGCAGCTCCGAAGACAATCATAGCAGTACACTTTCTTCTACAATAGTGCAAGAAGACTTTCCAAAGGGCGTAGCAGTAGGAAGATATGCGGATGGGAATGGAACCTTGCATTGGCACCATGTGTCGTTATAGATGCTATCCACTCAATCAATAGGTTATAACTAACTGTGAAATATACGATTATATGTGTACAGAGATAGGGTTGGAGAAGAAAGTTATCCATAGGTTTTTTTCTATTTTAGTTGGGTTCAGTCGTATACCATCGATTCGAAGATAAATCTTGTTGTTTCTGTTCCTCAGTTGAACAGCCTTGAGATCATCATGATGCTTCTTGTTCAATTTTCATTAGAGCAGGCGTTAAAAGGTGGTGACGGTATTTTCGATACTTCCAACTATTCGCTGAACAATCCGTACGAGAAATTTAAGGACGAACTAAAAAATCTGAATTGTTGGAACACATCTGTTAACAGTTTCACATCGCATAAAAGGTAAAGATCAGCGTATTCTCCTAGCGTTTGAATATTAAATGTATTCCAAACTTTCTGCGCATGAATGTAATCTTGTTCGGAAATATTCTCTTCTTTAAGCAGATTGTAGAATTTATCCATCGATGGAAGTTTTGGAATACATTTAATATTCAAACGCTAGGAGAATACGCTGATCTTTACCTTTTATGCGATGTGAAACTGTTAACAGATGTGTTCCAACAATTCAGATTTTTAGTTCGTCCTTAAATTTCCGTACGGATTGACCAGCAAATAGTTGGAAGTATCTAAAATACTGTCTTCACCTTTTAAATGAAAATTAAACAAGAGGCATCAGGATGGTTTCCGTACGGATTGTTCAGCGAATAGTAGGAACAATTGAAAATACCATCTTCACCTTTTAATGCCTGCTATCTAATGAAAATTAAACAAGGGCATCAGGATGGTCTCAAGGTTGTGTAAATGAAGAACAGAAGCAGCAAAAAGATTTATTTTCGAATCGAGGATATACGTCTGGACCCGTCTAAAATAAAAAAAAAACCTTGGTTGGCCCTCTTCTTCGACCCTATCTCTGTAATCTTATATTTCACAGTTAGTTATAAATTGTTTGCGTGTGGGTAGTTTTCCTAAACCCCCGATCATGTTGTCCAATGTCCGTAACCATCCATATATCTTCTACTGCTTTGTCCCCATACATCGGGGTTGGTACATATTAAGGAAATATTGTTGTTTGACTAACACGCTCATAAAATGTAACTAATATATTCAAGGTATGTTGTTATCTTACATACCGTTTGGAAATAAAGTAGCTGATAAATTAATTGATTAACTTCGTTTTTTATAAAAAAATCTGGAAGGATGTGGTGATTTTGGTTGTAGGGAATATTTACAGCCCCACACCTTCAATTCACAGCCATGAGGATAGTCTGTTTCTCTCTAACACGTGTAAAGGTATATGCCTATCCCTGTCTGCAGAACAGTGCTACCAACATACTGGGTATTCCATAAGAAAGTACAAGTAACTAGATACAATTCCATAGATTTAAATAAGTTACTAGCGTAGGTTGTAAGTTCACATTATATATGGAAATAAAAGTAGCGGATAAAATTAATTGATTAACTTCGTTTTTATGAAAAAATCTGTAAGGGTGTAGTGATTTTGACCATAGGGAATATTTGACGCACCACACCTCTAATTCGCTGCCATGAGGATAGTTCTCTCTAACACGTGAAAAGGCATATGCATATACCTGTCTACAGAACAGTGCTACCAACATACTGACTAGGAGATATCTATTTTCAGAAAAACAAAAGCAGATATCTTTTATAGATAACAAAATTGCATTGATGTTGTTAACTTAGCTAACTATTCTTATTTCAAACCCCGAGGGGCGAATCTCTCTCCTTAATGTAGGTAATAAAACACAATAACAGAGATTCAATATTTACATAGGATAAATATACCTAATAATAAAATTTTGCGAGATTGATCCTCTTTATTAACAAATATATAAGTATATTACAAAAGGTATGTATTTGAAATCCAGGAATTGTAATAAAGAAATCTCCATTTTTATTTACAAATGTTCTTTATTGTAAATTGTTGTTCGCTAAATTACTTTTGGTAATTTCGACCAATTAATGGTCACCTCTTTAGTAGGTAAATTTAATAAATACGTTTTGGAAGATACTGCATTAATTCTGCGCTCATTTTACACAACAGATGAACAGTTTTCCAAGATACCTACTAGCGTAGGTTGTAAGTTCACATTATATATACAGGGTGTCTCCAAAAGAACGGGACACCGATTAGTCATAAATTCCTGACGTTATAAGAAATCGATTAAACCTAATATATCTTAGTACACAGTCCCTTCAGTAAGATAAAACCAAACGTTACATATCAAATTACGCACGCCCCCCCAAAGCATCGTGACGTCAGAGCTTCGCAACTTCGATGCTGTGCGCGTTCGAATGCTCAGCAGCCATAACTACGTGACGACGTCAGAACAAATATTTATAATAAAGTTCGCAAACATTAGGCGTTTATAACTTTCGCAAATCCAAGCTTTTCAAACGAGAGATCTAACATCCTACTTTCGCACGCAACAAAACGCAGTTTTAAATACAAAACACACTCAAAATGCAACAATTATTTATCACACGAGCACGGAAACAAACCAATCCCTACATAGTGGTGACTCGAAGCGATACCACATGATAGATTCCTACATAAACTTTACTAGAATCGCCACCAGATGACCCACACAGCACCGTCGCGATACAGTGACTATATACAAGACAGTGTGGCCATACGATTGTTGGCCGCCATTAACAGGCAAATTTGAGCGTAGAGATATACAGTGCTTTTCGAAATAATCGAACGTTTTTGAGTGGTCATTATTTTGGCGCTAGTTATTTTAACTAGTTGATGTTAGCTACACGTGCAGTGTTATTTTTGGACATTGACATTTCTCATTGGCGTTCGTTCGTAGTGCTTTAAGGTGTTACATGAAGTTTACAACCGGTTTCAGTTATGGTAGTTTACAATACAGCTAAATGCCGTCTTCCTGTTTCCTGTTTCCAAACCTCCCTGTTCTGTGCTTGGTCTTCTTTCAGGTTCCTCCATGGCTCTCCGAATACCCTCATTCCACGGTTTGCGTGGTCTACCTCTTTTTTTCTTAACCGGCGGTGACCATTTAAAGATCTTCATAAGCCACGTCGTCTCCTCCATTCTGCAATTCTGTCCACAACTGATTCTGGTGCCTCCATTCTGCGTCTTATTTCCTCGTTTGTCACTCTATCTTGTCTCGATACCTTTGCGCTTTTTCGTCCATTTGAACTGTGTTTAGTCTTCGTTTCATTTCCGCTGTTACAGTCCATACCTCACTGCCATAATATAGCACCGCGTCTACCATTACTTTACCTATTCTTTTTTTGTTTTTGTTAGAGATAGTATTGTCCCATCAAATTGATTTTAAGTACTTTGTACTATTCGAGTTCTGATCTCTTCTGTTCCCAAACCTTTTTCATCGATTGTATTGTAGCACCGAGGTATTTAAACCTTTCTACTTGTCTTACTGCGACATCTTCATTTATTAAGACTTCATATTGTGCTTTCGAGTTGACTACTAAATACTCCGTTTCCTCTAAACTTATGCTAAGGCCCCATTTATCGTAGCACCGATGTAATCTCTTTATCATATATTCCAAGTCGAACGCATCTTGTGCTATTACAACAATAACATAATTATAAATTGTCACATTTAAATACTGTGCAGAATATTAGTTTTTCAGGGCAATAAATGATAAAATTTGACCCGCCTGCGACGCTAATGAATTATTTGACACTGACAATTTACAACTGTCAGATTTGAAAGGTTTTATTTTCTTCCATAACCAAATGAACAGCTTCTACCAACCTCTTTGAGAACAACTTAAAAGTAACTAAATATTTTGCCTGTTAATGGCGGATATTCGCGTCGACCAATAGCGGCGAAGACATCCCTATGGCCACACTGTCTTGTATATAGCCACTGTATGTCGCGAGGAGCACGGAAACAAACCAAAAAAATAAATCCCTACATAGATTCCTACATAAACTTTACTCGAAACGCCACCAGATGGCAGCACCGTCGCATTCTCCCGCGCTTTCAGGCGTTGCCTCCTAGTGACGTCATGGAAAATACCCAGAATAGTGCAAATTTCAATTGTTTATATTTACGCTAATAAACAATCAATCGAGATTTTAACAAAAACGTTAGTCACAAATCTTCACAGCTACAAAATAAAACTTACACCAGCTTCCTAGCATAAGCCAAACCAGAGATATTTGCCCTGCACGATCGAAATTCGCCCCATAAGAATAACATGGGAAAACGCCCCCAAAAGTGAGTTAGAATCCCCATTTATACTCTACTTATGCCCCATATGTCCCTAATGTCCCAGGCGTCCTAAATGTGCCATTTGTCCTTAACGTCCCAGACGTCCCAGACGTCCTAGATGTCCCATATGTCCTTAAAGTCCCAGACGTCCCAGATGTCTCATATGTCCCATGTGTCCCTAATGACCCAGGCGTCCTAGATGTTCCATATGTCCCTAACGTCCAAGACGTCCTAAATGTCCCATATGTCCCCAACGTCCCAGACGTCCCAGCTGTCCCGTATGTCCCTAACGTCCCTGACGTCCCAAACGTCCTAGATTTCCCATATGTCCCTAACGTCTCATATGTCCCACATGTCCCTAATGTCCCAGGCGTCCCAGATGTCGCATATGCCCCATATGTCCATAACGTCCCAGACGTCCCAGACGCCCTAGATGTCCCATATGCCCTTAACGTCCCAGACGTCCCAGACGTCCCAAATGTCCCATATGTTCCATATGTTCCTAATGTCCCAGGCGTCTCAGATGTCCCATATGTCCCATATGTCCCTAACGTCCTTGGCGTCCTAAATGTCCCGTATGTCCCTAACGTCCCAGACGTCCGAGATGTCCTAGATGTCCCATATGTCTCTAACGTCACAGACGTCCTAGATGTCCTATATATTTCTAACGTCCCGGATGTCCCATATGTCCCTAAAGTCCCAGACGTTCCAGATGCCCCATATGTCCCTAACGTCCCAGACGTCCTAGGTGTCCCATATGTACTTAACGTCCCAGACGTCCCAGATGACCCATATGTCTCTAACGTCCCAGACGTCCCAGATTTCCCAAAGGTCTTATATATCCCTAATGTCCCAGGCGTATTAGATGTCCCATATGTCTCATATGTCCCTAATGTCCCAGGCGTTCCAGACCTCCCATATGTCCCATATGTCCCAGATGTCCTATATGTCCCATATGTCCCTAATGTCCAGGGCGTCCTAAATGTCCCATATGTCCTTAACGTCCCAGACGTCCCAGACGTCCTAGATGTCCCATATGTCCTTAACGTCCCAGACGTCCCAGATATCCCATATGTCCCATATGTCCCTAATGTCCCAGGCCTCCTAAATGTCTGTCCCATATGTCTTTAACGTCCCAGGCGTCCTAGATGTCCCATATGTCCGTAACGTCCCAGACGTCCCAGATGTTCAATATGTCCCATATGTCCCTAATGTCCCAGGCGTCCCAGATGTCCCATATGTCCCAAATGTCCCTAATGTCCCAGGGGTCCTAAATGTCGAATATGTCCTTAACGTTCCAGACGTCCCAGACGTTCTAGATGTCCCAAATGTCCTTAACGTTCCAGACGTCACGTCCCAGATGTCCCATATGTCTCATATGTTTCTAATGTCCCAGGCGTCCTAAATGTTCCATATGTCCTTAACGTCCCAGACGTCCCAGATGTCCTAGATGTCCCATATGTCCCTAACGTCCCAGACGTCCCAGATGTCCCATATGTCCTTAACGTCCCAGACGTCCCAGATGTCCCATATGTCCCTAATCTCCCAGGCGTCCTAAATGTTCCATATGTCCTTAACGTCCCAGACGTCCCAGACGCCCTAGATGTCCCATATGTCGTTAACGTCCCGGACGTCCCAGATGTCCCATATGTCCCTAACGTCCCAGACGTCCCAGACGTCCTAGATGTCCCATATGTCCTTAAAGTTCAAGACGTCCCAAATGTCCCATATGTCCCATGTGTCCCTAATGACCCAGGCGTCCTAGATGTTCCATATGTCCCTAACGTCCAAGACGTCCTAAATGTCCCATATGTCCCTAACGTCCCAGACGTCCTAGATGTCTTATACGCCCCTAACGTCCCAGACGTCCCAGATCTCCCATATGTCCCTAACGTCCCAGACGTCCTCGATGTCCCTTATATCCTTAACGTCCCAGATGTCCCATATGTCCCTAACGTCCCAGACGTCCCAGATGTCCCATATGTCCCATATGTCCCTAATGTCCGAGGCGTCCCAGATGTCCCATATGTCCCATATGTCCCTAATGTCCCAGGCGTCCTAAATGTCCCATATGTCCTTAACGTCCCAGACGTCCCAGACGTCCTAGATGTCCCATATGTCCTTAAAGTTCAAGACGTCCCAAATGTCCCATATGTCCCATGTGTCCCTAATGACCCAGGCGTCCTAGATGTTCCATATGTCCCTAACGTCCAAGACGTCCTAAATGTCCCATATGTCCCTAACGTCCCAGACGTCCTAGATGTCTTATATGCCCCTAACGTCCCAGACGTCCCAGATCTCCCATATGTCCCTAACGTCCCAGACGTCCTAGATGTCCCTTATATCCTTAACGTAACAGACGTCCCAGATGTCCCATATGTCAATAACGTCCCAGACGTAACAAATGTCCTATATGTCCCATATGTCCCTAATGTCCCAGGCGTCCCAGACCTCCCATATGTCCCATATGTCCCTAATGTCCAGGGCGTCCTAAATGTCCCATATGTCCCTAACGTCCCAGACGTCCCAGATGTCCTAGATGTCCCATATGTCCTTAACGTCCCAGACGTCCCAGATGTCCCATATGTCCCTAACGTCCCAGACGTTCCAGATGTCCCATATTTCCCTAATATCCCAGGCGTCCCAGATGTCCCAGGCGTCCCATATGTCCCTAATGTCCCAGGCGTCCTAAATGTCCCATATGTCCTTAACGTCCCAGACGTCCCAGACGCCCTAGATGTCCCACATGTCCTTAACGTCCCAGACGTCCCAGACGTCCTAGATGTCCCATATGTCCTTAACGTCCCAGACGTCCCAGATGTCCCATATGTCCCTAGCATCCCAGACGTCCCAGATGTCCCATATGTCCTTAACGTCCCAGACGTCCCAGATGTCCCATACGTAACTAACGTTTCAGACGTCCCAGATGTCCCATATGTCCCATATGTCCCTAATGTCCCAGGCGTCCCAGATGTCCCAGGCGTCCCATATGTCCCTAATGTCCCAGGCGTCCTAAATGTCCCATATGTCCTTAACGTCCCAGACGTCCCAGACGTCCTAGGTGTCCCAATATGTCCTTAACGTCCCAGACGTCCCAGATGTACCATATGTCCCTAACGTCCCAGACGTCCCATATGTCCCATATGTCCCTAATGTCCCAGACGTCCCAGATTTCTCATATGTCCCATATGTCCCTTATGTCCCAGGCGTCTTAAATGTCCTATATGTCCTTAACGTCCCAGACGTCCCAGACGTCCTAGATGTCCCATATGTCCTTAACGTCCCAGATGTCCCATATGTTCCATGTGTCCCTAATGTCCCAGGCGTCCTAGATGTTCGATAAGTCCCTACGTCTAAACCGTCATAAATGTGCCATATGTGCCTAACGTCCCAGACGTCCCCAGCTGTCCCGTATGTCCCTAACGTCCCTGACGTCCCAGACGTCCTAGATGTCCCATATGTCCCTAACGTCCTAGGCGTCCTAGATGTCCTATATGTCCCTAACGTCCCAGACGTCCCAGATGTCCTATATGTCCCACATGTCCCTAATGTCCCAGGCGTCCCAGATGTCCCGTATGTCCCATATGTCCCTAATATCCCAGGCGTCCTAAATGTCCCATATGTCCATAACGTCCCAGACGTCCCAGCTGTCCCGTATGTCCCTAACGTCCCAGACGTCCGAGATGTCCTAGATGTCCCATATGTCTCTAACGTCACAGACGTCCTAGATGTCCTATATGTACCTAACGTCCCAGATGTCCAATATGTCCCTAAAGTCCCAGACGTCCCAGATGTCCCATATGTCCCTAACATCCCAGACGTCCTAGATGTCCCAAATGTCTTTAACGTCACAGATGTCCTAGATGTCCTATATGTACCTAACGTCCCAGATGTCCAATATGTCCTTAAAGTCCCGGACGTCCCAGATGTCCCATATGTCTCTAACGTCCCAGACGTTACAGACGTCCCAGATGTCTCAAAGGTCTTATATATCCCTAATGTCCCAGGCGTATTAGATGTCCCATATGTCCCATATGTCCCTAATGTGCCATGCGTCCTAAATGTCCCATATGTCCTTAACGTCCCGGACGTCCCAGACGTCCTAGATGTCCCATATGTCCTTAACGTGACAGACGTCCCAGATGTTCCATATGTCTTTAACGTCCCAGACGTCCCAGATGTCCCATATGTCCCATATGTCCCTAATGTCCCAGGCGTCCTAGATATTCCATATGTCCCTAACGTCCCAGACGTCCTAAATGTCCCATATGTCCCTAACGTCCCAGACGTCCCAGATGTCCCATATGTCCTTAACGTCCCAGACGTCCCAGACGTCCTAAATGTCCCATATGTCCCTAATGTCCCAGACGTCCTAGATGTCCCATATGTCCCTAACGTCGCAGACGTCTCAGACGTCTTAGATGTCCCATATGTCCCTAACGTCCCAGACGTCCTAGATGTCCCATATTTTCCTAACGTCTCCGACGTCGCAGAAGTCCTAGATGTCCTATATGTCCCTAACGTCCCAGAAGTCCCAGATGTACCATATGTTTCTAACGTCTCAGACGTCCTAGATGTCCCATATGTCCTTAAAGTTCAAGACGTCCCAAATGTCCCATATGTCCTATGTGTCCCTAATGACCCAGGCGTCCTAGATGTTCCATATGTCCCTAACGTCCAAGACGTCCTAAATGTCCCATATGTCCCTAACGTCCCAGACGTCCTAGATGTCTTATATGCCCCTAACGTCCCAGACGTCCCAGATCTCCCATATGTCCCTAACGTCCCAGACGTCCTAGATGTCTCTTATATCCTTAACGTCCCAGATGTCCCATATGTCCCTAACGTCCCAGACGTCCCAGATGTCCCATATGTCCCATATGTCCCTAATGTCCGAGGCGTCCCAGATGTCCCATATGTCCCATATGTCCCTAATGTCCCAGGCGTCCTAAATGTCCCATATGTCCTTAACGTCCCAGACGTCCCAGACGTCCTAGATGTCCCATATGTCCTTAAAGTTCAAGACGTCCCAAATGTCCCATATGTCCCATGTGTCCCTAATGACCCAGGCGTCCTAGATGTTCCATATGTCCCTAACGTCCAAGACGTCCTAAATGTCCCATATGTCCCTAACGTCCCAGACGTCCTAGATGTCTTATATGCCCATAACGTCCCAGACGTCCCAGATCTCCCATATGTCCCTAACGTCCCAGACGTCCTAGATGTCCCTTATATCCTTAACGTAACAGACGTCCCAGATGTCCCATATGTCAATAACGTCCCAGACGTCCCAAATGTCCTATATGTCCCATATGTCCCTAATGTCCCAGGCGTCCCAGACCTCCCATATGTCCCATATGTCCCTAATGTCCAGGGCGTCCTAAATGTCCCATATGTCCCTAACGTCCCAGACGTCCCAGATGTTCTAGATGTCCCATATGTCCTTAACGTCCCAGACGTCCCAGATGTCCCATATGTCCCTAACGTCCCAGACGTCCCAGATGTCCCATATTTCCCTAATATCCCAGGCGTAGTAAATGTCCCATATGTCCTTAACGTCCCAGACGTCCCAGACGCCCTAGATGTCCCATATGTCGTTAACGTCCCAGACGTCCCAGATGTCCCATATGTCCCTAGCATCCCAGACGTCCCAGATGTCCCATATGTCTTTAACGTCCCAGACGTCCCAGATGTCCCATACGTAACTAACGTTTCAGACGTCCCAGATGTCCCATATGTCCCTAATGTCCCAGGCGTCCCAGATGTCCCAGGCGTCCCATATGTCCCTAATGTCCCAGGCGTCCTAAATGTCCCATATGTCCTTAACGTCCCAGACGTCCCAGACGTCCTAGGTGTCCCATATGTCCTTAACGTCCCAGACGTCCCAGATGTACCATATGTCCCTAACGTCCCAGACGTCCCAGACGTCCTAGATGTCCCATATGTCCTTAACGTCCCAGATGTCCCATATGTTCCATGTGTCCCTAATGTCTCAGGCGTCCTAGATGTTCGATAAGTCCCTAACGTCTAAACCGTCATAAATGTGCCATATGTGCCTAACGTCCCAGACGTCCCAGCTGTCCCGTATGTCCCTAACGTCCCTGACGTCCCAGACGTCCTAGATGTCCCATATGTCCCTAACGTCCTAGGCGTCCTAGATGTCCTATATGTCCCTAACGTCCCAGACGTCCCAGATGTCCTATATGTCCCACATGTCCCTAATGTCCCAGGCGTCCCAGATGTCCCGTATGTCCCATATGTCCCTAATATCCCAGGCGTCCTAAATGTCCCATATGTCCATAACGTCCCAGACGTCCCAGCTGTCCCGTATGTCCCTAACGTCCCAGACGTCCGAGATGTCCTAAATGTCCCATATGTCTCTAACGTCACAGACGTCCTAGATGTCCTATATGTACCTAACGTCCCAGATGTCCAATATGTCCCTAAAGTCCCAGACGTCCCAGATGTCCCATATGTCCCTAACATCCCAGACGTCCTAGATGTCCCAAATGTCTTTAACGTCACAGATGTCCTAGATGTCCTATATGTACCTAACGTCCCAGATGTCCAATATGTCCTTAAAGTCCCGGACGTCCCAGATGTCCCATATGTCTCTAACGTCCCAGACGTTACAGACGTCCCAGATGTCTCAAAGGTCTTATATATCCCTAATGTCCCAGGCGTATTAGATGTCCCATATGTCCCATATGTCCCTAATGTGCCAGGCGTCCTAAATGTCCCATATGTCCTTAACGTCCCGGACGTCCCAGACGTCCTAGATGTCCCATATGTCCTAAACGTGACAGACGTCCCAGATGTTCCATATGTCTTTAACGTCCCAGACGTCCCAGATGTCCCATATGTCCCATATGTCCCTAATGTCCCAGGCGTCCTAGATATTCCATATGTCCCTAACGTCCCAGACGTCCTAAATGTCCCATATGTCCCTAACGTCCCAGACGTCCCAGATGTCCCATATGTCCTTAACGTCCCAGACGTCCCAGACGTCCTAAATGTCCCATATGTCCCTAATGTCCCAGACGTCCTAGATGTCCCATATGTCCCTAACGTCGCAGACGTCTCAGACGTCTTAGATGTCCCATATGTCCCTAACGTCCCAGACGTCCTAGATGTCCCATATTTTCCTAACGTCTCCGACGTCGCAGAAGTCCTAGATGTCCTATATGTCCCTAACGTCCCAGAAGTCCCAGATGTACCATATGTTTCTAACGTCTCAGACGTCCTAGATGTCCCATATGTCCTTAAAGTTCAAGACGTCCCAAATGTCCCATATGTCCCATGTGTCCCTAATGACCCAGGCGTCCTAGATGTTCCATATGTCCCTAACGTCCAAGACGTCCTAAATGTCCCATATGTCCCTAACGTCCCAGACGTCCTAGATGTCTTATATGCCCCTAACGTCCCAGACGTCCCAGATCTCCCATATGTCCCTAACGTCCCAGACGTCCTAGATGTCTCTTATATCCTTAACGTCCCAGATGTCCCATATGTCCCTAACGTCCCAGACGTCCCAGATGTCCCATATGTCCCATATGTCCCTAATGTCCGAGGCGTCCCAGATGTCCCATATGTCCCATATGTCCCTAATGTCCCAGGCGTCCTAAATGTCCCATATGTCCTTAACGTCCCAGACGTCCCAGACGTCCTAGATGTCCCATATGTCCTTAAAGTTCAAGACGTCCCAAATGTCCCATATGTCCCATGTGTCCCTAATGACCCAGGCGTCCTAGATGTTCCATATGTCCCTAACGTCCAAGACGTCCTAAATGTCCCATATGTCCCTAACGTCCCAGACGTCCTAGATGTCTTATATGCCCATAACGTCCCAGACGTCCCAGATCTCCCATATGTCCCTAACGTCCCAGACGTCCTAGATGTCCCTTATATCCTTAACGTAACAGACGTCCCAGATGTCCCATATGTCAATAACGTCCCAGACGTCCCAAATGTCCTATATGTCCCATATGTCCCTAATGTCCCAGGCGTCCCAGACCTCCCATATGTCCCATATGTCCCTAATGTCCAGGGCGTCCTAAATGTCCCATATGTCCCTAACGTCCCAGACGTCCCAGATGTTCTAGATGTCCCATATGTCCTTAACGTCCCAGACGTCCCAGATGTCCCATATGTCGCTAACGTCCCAGACGTCCCAGATGTCCCATATTTCCCTAATATCCCAGGCGTAGTAAATGTCCCATATGTCCTTAACGTCCCAGACGTCCCAGACGCCCTAGATGTCCCATATGTCGTTAACGTCCCAGACGTCCCAGATGTCCCATATGTCCCTAGCATCCCAGACGTCCCAGATGTCCCATATGTCTTTAACGTCCCAGACGTCCCAGATGTCCCATACGTAACTAACGTTTCAGACGTCCCAGATGTCCCATATGTCCCTAATGTCCCAGGCGTCCCAGATGTCCCAGGCGTCCCATATGTCCCTAATGTCCCAGGCGTCCTAAATGTCCCATATGTCCTTAACGTCCCAGACGTCCCAGACGTCCTAGGTGTCCCATATGTCCTTAACGTCCCAGACGTCCCAGATGTACCATATGTCCCTAACGTCCCAGACGTCCCAGATGTCCCATATGTCCCATATGTCCCTAATGTCCCAGACGTCCCAGATTTCTCATATGTCCCATATGTCCCTTATGTCCCAGGCGTCTTAAATGTCCTATATGTCCTTAACGTCCCAGACGTCCCAGGCGTCCTAGATGTCCCATATGTCCTTAACGTCCCAGATGTCCCATATGTTCCATGTGTCCCTAATGTCCCAGGCGTCCTAGATGTTCGATAAGTCCCTAACGTCTAAACCGTCATAAATGTGCCATATGTGCCTAACGTCCCAGACGTCCCAGCTGTCCCGTATGTCCCTAACGTCCCTGACGTCCCAGACGTCCTAGATGTCCCATATGTCCCTAACGTCCTAGGCGTCCTAGATGTCCTATATGTCCCTAACGTCCCAGACGTCCCAGATGTCCTATATGTCCCACATGTCCATAATGTCCCAGGCGTCCCAGATGTCCCATATGTCCCATATGTCGCTAATATCCCAGGCGTCCTAAATGTCCCATATGTCCATAACGTCCCAGACGTCCCAGCTGTCCCGTATGTCCCTAACGTCCCAGACGTCCGAGATGTACTAGATGTCCCATATGTCTCTAACGTCACAGACGTCCTAGATGTCCTATATGTACCTAACGTCCCAGATGTCCAATATGTCCCTAAAGTCCCAGACGTCCCAGATGTCCCATATGTCCCTAACGTCCCAGACGTCCTAGATGTCTCATATGTCTTTAACGTCACAGATGTCCTAGATGTCTTATATGTACCTAACGTCCCAGATGTCCAATATGTCCTTAAAGTCCCGGACGTCCCAGATGTCCCATATGTCTCTAACGTCCCAGACGTTACAGACGTCCCAGATGTCTCAAAGGTCTTATATATCCCTAATGTCCCAGGCGTATTAGATGTCCCATATGTCCCATATGTCCCTAATGTGCCAGGCGTCCTAAATGTCCCATATGTCCTTAACGTCCCGGACGTCCCAGACGTCCTAGATGTCCCATATGTCCTTAACGTGACAGACGTCCCAGATGTTCCATATGTCTTTAACGTCCCAGACGTCCCAGATGTCCCATATGTCCCATATGTCCCTAATGTCCCAGGCGTCCTAGATATTCCATATGTCCCTAACGTCCCAGACGTCCTAAATGTCCCATATGTCCCTAACGTCCCAGACGTCCCAGATGTCCCATATGTCCTTAACGTCCCAGACGTCCCAGACGTCCTAGATGTCCCATATTTTCCTAACGTCTCCGACGTCGCAGAAGTCCTAGATGTCCTATATGTCCCTAACGTCCCAGAAGTCCCAGATGTACCATATGTTTCTAACGTCTCAGACGTCCCAGATGTCCCATATGTCCTTAACGTCCCAGACGTCCCAGATGTCCCATATGTCTCATATGTCCCTAATGTTCCAGGCGTCCCAGATGTCCCATATGTCCCTAATGTCCCAGACGTTTTAAATGTCCCATATGTCCTTAACGTTTCAGACGTCCCAGACGTCCTAGATGCCCCATATGTCCTTAACGTCCCAGACGTCCCAGATGTCCCATATGTCCCATATGTCCCTAATGTCCAAGGCGCCCTAAATGTCCCAGATGTCCCATACGTCCTTAACGTTTCAGACGTCCCAGACGTCCTAGATGTCCCATATGTCCTTAACGTCCCAGACGTCCCAGGCGTCCCAGATGTCCCATATGTCCCTAACGTCCCAGACGTCCTAGATGTCCCATATATCCTTAACGTCCCAGACGTCCCAGATATGCCATATGTCCTATACCTCCCTAACGTCCCTGACGTCCCAGATGTCCCATATGTCCCTGACGTCCCAGATGTTCCATATGTCCCTAACGTCCCAGACGTCCTAGATGTCTTATATGTCCCTAACGTCCCAGACGTCCCAGATCTCCCATATGTCCCTAACGACCCAGACTTCCTAGATGTCCCTTATATTCTTAACGTCCCAGACGTCCCAGATGCCCCATATGTCAATAACGTCCCAGACGTCCCATATGTCCTATATGTCCCATATGTCCCTAATGTCCCAGGCGTCCCAGACCTCCCATATGTCCCATATGTCCCTAATGTCCAGGGCGTCCTAAATGTCCCATATGTCTTTAACGTCCCAGACGTCCCAGACGTCCTAGATGTCCCATATGTCCTTAACGTCCCAGACGTCCTAGATATCCCATATGTCCCATATGTCCCTAATGTCCCAGGCGTCCTAAATGTCCCATATGTCCTTAACGTTCCAGACGTCCCAGACGTCTTAGATGTCCCAAATATCTTTAACGTCCCAGACGTCCCAGATGTCCCATATGTCCCATATGTCCCTAATGTCCAGGGCGTCCTAAATGTCCCATATGTCATTAACGTCCCAGACGTCCCAGACGTCCTAAATGTCCCATATGTCCTTAACGTCCCAGGCGTCCCAGATGTCCCATATGTCCCAAATGTCCCTAAGGTCTCAGGCGTCCTAAATGTCCCATATGTCCTTAACGTTTCAGACGTCCCAGATGTCCTAGGTGTCCCATATGTCCTTAACGTCCCAGACGTCCCAGATGTACTATATGTCCCTAACGTCCCAGACGTCCCAGATGTCCCATATGTCCCATATGTCCCTAATGTCCCAGACGTCCCAGATTTCTCATATGTCCCATATGTCCCTTATGTCCCAGGCGTCTTAAATGTCCTATATGTCCTTAACGTCCCAGACGTCCCAGACGTCCTAGATGTCCCATATGTCCTTAACGTCCCAGATGTCCCATATGTCCCATGTGTCCCTAATGTCCCAGGCGTCCTAGATGTTCGATAAGTCCCTAACATCTAAACCGTCATAAATGTGCCATATGTGCCTAACGTCCCAGACGTCCCAGCTGTCCCGTATGTCCCTAACGTCCCTGACGTCCCAGACGTCCTAGATGTTCCATATGTCCCTAACGTCCTAGGCGTCCTAGATGTCCTATATGTCCCTAACGTCCCAGACGTCCCAGATGTCCTATATGTCCCGCATGTCCCTAATGTCCCAGGCGTCCCAGATGTCCCATATGTCCCATATGTCCCTAATATCCCAGGCGTCCTAAATGTCCCATATGTCCATAACGTCCCAGACGTCCCAGCTGTCCCGTATGTCCCTAACGTACCAGACGTCCGAGATGTCCTAGATGTCCCATATGTCTCTAACGTCACAGACGTCCTAGATGTCCTATATGTACCTAACGTCCCAGATGTCCAATATGTCCCTAAAGTCCCAGACGTCCCAGATGTCCCATATGTCCCTAACGTCCCAGACGTCCTAGATGTCCCATATGTCTTTAACGTCACAGATGTCCTAGATGTCCTATATGTACCTAACGTCCCAGATGTCCAATATGTCCCTAAAGTCCCAGACGTCCCAGATGTCCCATATGTCCCTAACGTCCCAGACGTCCTAGATGTCCCATATGTCTTTAACGTCACAGATGTCCTAGATGTCCTATATGTACCTAACGTCCCAGATGTCCAATATGTCCTTAAAGTCCCGGACGTCCCAGATGTCCCATATGTCTCTAACGTCCCAGACGTTACAGACGTCCCAGATGTCTCAAAGGTCTTATATATCCCTAATGTCCCAGGCGTATTAGATGTCCCATATGTCCCATATGTCCCTAATGTGCCAGGCGTCCTAAATGTCCCATATGTCCTTAACGTCCCGGACGTCCCAGACGTCCTAGATGTCCCATATGTCCTTAACGTGACAGACGTCCCAGATGTTCCATATGTCTTTAACGTCCCAGACGTCCCAGATGTCCCATATGTCCCATATGTCCCTAATGTCCCAGGCGTCCTAGATATGCCATATGTCCCTAACGTCCCAGACGTCCTAAATGTCCCATATGTCCCTAACGTCCCAGACGTCCCAGATGTCCCATATGTCCTTAACGTCCCAGACGTCCCAGAAGTCCTAAATGTCCCATATGTCCCTAATGTCCCAGACGTCCTAGATGTCCCATATGTCCCTAACGTCCCAGACGTCTCAGACGTCTTAGATGTCCCATATGTCCCTAACGTCCCAGACGTCCTAGATGTCCCATATTTCCCTAACGTCTCCGACGTCGCAGAAGTCCTAGATGTCCTATATGTCCCTAACGTCCCAGACGTCCCAGATGTACCATATGTTTCTAACGTCTCAGACGTCCCAGATGTCCCATATGTCCTTAACGTCCCAGACGTCCCAGATGTCCCATATGTCTCATATGTCCCTAATGTTCCAGGCGTCCCAGATGTCCCATATGTCCCATATGTCCCTAATGTCCCAGACGTTTTAAATGTCCCATATGTCCTTAACGTTTCAGACGTCCCAGACGTCCTAGATGCCCCATATGTCCTTAACGTCCCAGACGTCCCAGATGTCCCATATGTCCCATATGTCCCTAATGTCCAAGGCGCCCTAAATGTCCCAGATGTCCCATACGTCCTTAACGTTTCAGACGTCCCAGACGTCCTTGATGTCCCATATGTCCTTAACGTCCCAGACGTCCCAGGCGTCCCAGATGTCCCATATGTCCCTAACGTCCCAGACGTCCTAGATTTCCCATATATCCTTAACGTCCCAGACGTCCCAGATATGCCATATGTCCTATACCTCCCTAACGTCCCAGACGTCCCAGATGTTCCATATGTCCCTAACGTCCCAGACGTCCTAGATGTGTTATATGTCCCTAACGTCCCAGACGTCCCAGATCTCCTATATGTCCCTAACGACCCAGACTTCCTAGATGTCCCTTATATACTTAACGTCCCAGACGTCCCAGATGCCCCATATGTCAATAACGTCCCAGACGTCCCATATGTCCTATATGTCCCATATGTCCCTAATGTCCCAGGCGTCCCAGACCTCCCATATGTCCCATATGTCCCTAATGTCCAGGGCGTCCTAAATGTCCCATATGTCTTTAACGTCCCAGACGTCCCAGACGTCCTAGATGTCCCATATGTCCTTAACGTCCCAGACGTCCTAGATATCCCATATGTCCCATATGTCCCTAATGTCCCAGGCGTCCTAAATGTCCCATATGTCCTTAACGTTCCAGACGTCCCAGACGTCTTAGATGTCCCAAATGTCTTTAACGTCCCAGACGTCCCAGATGTCCCATATGTCCCATATGTCCCTAATGTCCAGGGCGTCCTAAATGTCCCATATGTCTTTAACGTCCCAGACGTCCCAGACGTCCTAAATGTCCCATATGTCCTTAACGTCCCAGGCGTCCCAGATGTCCCATATGTCCCAAATGTCCCTAATGTCCCATGCGTCCTAAATGTCCCAAATGTCCTTAACGTTTCAGACGTCCCAGACGTCTTAGATGTCCCAAATGTCCTTAACGTCCCAGACGTCCCAGATGTCCCATATGTCCCATATGTTTCTAATGTCCCAAGCGTCCTAGATGTTCCATATGTCCCTAACGTCCCAGACGTCCCAGATGTCCTAGATGTCCCATATGACCTTAACGTCCCAGACGTCCTAGATGTCCCATATGTCCTTAACGTCCCAGACGTCCTAGATGCCCTAGATGTCCCATATGTCATTAACGTCCCGGACGTCCCAGATGTCCCATGTGTCCCTAACGTCCCAGACGTCCCAGATGTCCCATATGTCCCATATGTCCCTAATGTCCAAGGCGTCCTAGATGTCCCATATGTCCTTTAAGTCCCAGACGTACCAGATGTCCCATATGTCCCATGTGTCCCTAATGACCCAGGCGTCCTAGATGTTCCATATGACCTTAACGTCCAAGACGTCCTAAATGTCCTATATGTCCCTAACGTCCCAGACGTCCCAGCTGTCCCGTATGTCCCTAACGCCCCTGACGTCCCAGACGTCCTAGATGTCCTATATGTCCCTAACGTCCCAGACGTCCCTGATGTCCCATATGTCCCACATGTCCCTAATGTCCCAGGCGTCCCAGATGTCGCAAATGTCCCATATTTACCTAATGTCCCAGGCGTCCTAAATGTCCCACATGTCCATAACGTCCCAGACGTCCCGGACGTCCTAAATGTCGCATATGTCTCTAACGTCCCAGACGTCTCAGCTGTCCCGTATGTCCCTAACGTCCTAGACGTCCGAGATGTCCTAGATGTCCCATATGTCTCTAACGTCACAGAAGTCCTAGATGTCCTATATATTCCTAACGTCCCAGATGTCCCATATGTCCCTAAAGTCCCAGACGTCCTAGATGTCCCATATGTCCTTAACGTCCCAGACGTCCCAGATGAGCCATATGTCCCTAACGTCCCAGACGTCCCAGATGTCCCAAAGGTCTTATATATCCTTAATGTCCCAGGCGTATTAGATGTCCCATATGTCCCTAATGTGCCAGGCGTCCTAAATGTCCCATATGTCTTTAACGTCCCAGACGTCCCAGATGTCCCATATGTGCCTAACGTCCCAGACGTCCCAGATGTCCCATATGTGCCTAACGTCCCAGACGTCCCAGATGTCCCATATGTCCCATATGTCCCTAATGTCTCAGGCGTCCTAGATATTCCATATGTCCCTAACGTCCCAGACGTCCTAAATGTCCCATATGCCGCTAACGTCCCAGACGTTCCATATGTCCTTAACGTCCCAGACGTCCCAGACGTCCTAAATGTCCCATATGTCCCTAACGTCCCAGACGGCTCAGACGTCCTAGATGTCCTATATGTCCCTAACGTCCCAGGCGTCTCAGACGTCCTAAATGTCCCATATGTCCCTAACGTCCCAGACGTCCCATATGTCCTTAACGTCCCAGACTTCCCAGACGTCCTAAATGTCCCATATGTCCCTAATGTCCCAGACGTCCTAGATGTCCCATATGTCCCTAACGTCCCAGACGTCTCAGACGTCCTAGAGGTCCTACATGTCCCTAACGTCCCAGACGTCCCAGATGTCCCATATGTTCCTAACGTCTCAGACGTCCCAGATGTCCCATATGTCTCATATGTCCCTAATGTTCCAGGCGTCCCAGATGTCCCATATGTCCCATATGTCCCTAATGTCCCAGACGTTTTAAATGTCCCATATGTACTTAAAGTTTCAGACATCCCAGACGTCCTAGATGTCCCATATGTCCTTAACGTCCCAGACGTCCCAGATGTCCCATATGTCCCATATGTCCCTAATGTCCCAGGCGCCCTAAATGTCCCATATGTCATTAACGTCCCAGACGTCCCAGACGTCCCAGACGTCCTAGATGTGACATATGTCTTTAGCGTCCCAGACGTCCCAGATGTCCCATATCTCTCATATATCCTTAATGTCCCAGGCGTCCCAAATGTCCCATATGTCCCTAACGTCCCAGACGTCCTAGATGTCCCATATATCCTTAACGTCCCAAACGTCCCAGATATCCCATATGTCCTATATCTCAATAACGTCCCAGACGTCCCAGATGTCCCATATGTCCCTAACGTCCCAGATGTTCCATATGTCCCTAACGTCCCAGACGTCCTAGATGTCCTATATGTCCCTAACGTCCCAGACGTCCGATATCTCCCATATGTCCCTAACGTCCCAGACGTTCTAGATGTCCCTTATATCCTTAACGTCCCAGACGTCCCAGATGTCCCATATGTCCCTAACGTCCCAGACGTCCCAGATGTCCTATATGCCCCATATATCCCTAATGTCCCAGGCGTCCCAGATCTCCCATATGTCGCAAATGTCTTTAATGTCCCAGGAGTCCTAAATGTCCCATATGTCCTTAACGTCCCAGACCTCCCAGACGTCCTAGATGTCCCAAATGTCCTTAACGTCCCAGACGTCCCAGATGTCCCATATGTATCTAAAGTCCCAGACGTCCCAGATGTCCCATATGTCCCTAACGTCCCAGACGTCGTAGATGTCCCATATGTCCTTAACGTCCCAGACGTCCCAGATGAGGCATATGTCCCTAACGTCCCAGACGTCCCAGATGTCCCAAAGGTCTTATATATCCTTAATGTCCCAGGCGTATTAGATGTCCCATATGTCTCTAATGTGCCAGTCGTCCTAAATGTCCCATATGTCTTTAACGTCCCGGAAGTCCCAGACGTCGTAGATGTCCCATATGTCCTTAACGTCCCAGACGTCCCAGATGTCCCATATGTCCCTAACGTCCCAGACGTCCCAGATGTCCCATATGTCAAATATGTCCCTAATGTCCCAGGCGTCCTAAATATTCCATATGTCCCTAACGTCCCAGACGTCCTAAATGTCCCATATGTCCCTAACCTCCCAGACGTCCCATATGTCCTTAACGTCCCAGACGTTCCAGACGTCCTAAATGTCCCATATGTCCCTAACGTCCCAGACGTCTCAGACGTCCTAGATGTCCTATATGTCCCTAACGTCCCAGACGTCTCAGACGTCCTAAATGTCCCATATGTCCCTAACGTCCCAGACGTCCCATATGTCCTTAACGCCCCAGACGTCCCAGACGTCCTAAATGTCCCATATGTCCCTAATGTCCCAGACGTCCTAGATGTCCCATATGTCCCTAACGTCCCAGACGTCTCAGACGTCCTAGATGTCCTATATGTCCCTAACGTCCCAGACGTCCCAGATGTCCCATATGTCCCTAACGTCTCAGACGTCCCAGATGTCCCATATGTCCTTAACGTCCCAGACGTCCCAGATGTCCCATATGTCTCATATGTCCCTAATGTTCCAGGCGTCCCAGATGTCCCATATGTCCCATATGTCCCTAATGTCCCAGACGTTTTAAATGTCCCATATGTACTTAAAGTTTCAGACGTTCCAGACGTCCTAGATGTCCCATATGTCCTTAACGTCCCAGACGTCCCAGATGTCCCATATGTCCCTAATGTCCCAGGCGCCCTAAATGTCCCATATGTCCTTAACGTCCCAGACGTCCTAGATGTGACATATGTCCTTAACGTCCCAGACGTCCCAGATGTCCCACATGTCTCTAACGTCCCAGACGTCCCATTTGTCCCATAAGTCCCATATGTGCTTAATGTCCCAGGCGTCCCAAATGCCCCATATGTCCCTAACGTCACAGACGTCCTAGATGTCCCATATATCCTTAACGTCCCAGACGTCCCAGATATCCCATATGTCCTATACCTCAATAACGTCCCAGACGTCCCAGATGTCCCATATGTCCCTAACGTTACAGATGTTCCATATGTCCCTAACGTCCCAGACGTCCTAGATGTCCTATATGTCCCTAACGTCCCAGACGTCCCAGATCTCCCATATGTCCCTAACGTCCCAGACGTTCTAGATGTCCCTTATAACCTTAACGTCCCAGACGTCCCAGATGTCCCATATGTCCCTAACGTCCCAGACGTCCCAGATGTCCTATATGTCCCATATATCCCTAATGTCCCAGGCGTCCCAGATCTCCCATATGTCCCAAATGTCCCTAATGTCCCAGGCGTCCTAAATGTCCCAAATGTCCTTAACGTCCCAGACGTCCCAGATGTCCCATGTGTTTCATATGTTTCTAATGTCCCAGGCGTCCTGGATGTTCCATATGTCCCTAACGTCCCAGACGTCCCAGATGTCCTAGATGTCCCATATGTCCTTAACGTCCCAGACGTCCCAGATGTCCCATATGTCTCTAACGTCCCAGACGTCCCATATGTCTCATATGTTTCATATGTCCTTAATGTCCCAGGCGTCCCAGATGTCCCATATTTCCCTAACGTCCCAGACGTCCCAGATGTCCCATATGTCCCTAATATCCCAGGCGTCCTAAATGTCCCATATGTGCATAACGTCCCAGACGTCCCAGCTGTCCCGTATGTCCCTAACGTCCCAGACGTCCGAGATGTCCTAGATGTCCCATATGTCTCTAACGTCACAGACGTCCTAGATGTCCTATATGTACCTAACGTCCCAGATATCCAATATGTCCCTAAAGTCCCAGACGTCCCAGATGTCCCATATGTCCCTAACGTCCCAGATGTCCCAGATCTCCCGTATGTCCCTAACGTCCCAGACGTCCTAGATGTCCCTTATATCCTTAACGTCCCAGACGTCCCAGATGTCCCATATGTCAATAACGTCCCAGACGTCCCAGATGTCCTATATGTCCCATATGTCCCTAATGTCCCAGGCGTCCCAGACCTCCCATATGTCCCATATGTCCCTAATGTCCAGGGCGTCCTAAATGTCCCATATGTCCTTAACGTCCCAGACGTTTTAGATGTCCCATATGTCCTTAACGTCCCAGACGTCCCAGTTATCCCATATGTCCCATATGTCCCTAATGTCCAGGGCGTCCTAAATGTCCCATATCTCCTTAACGTCCAAGACGTCCAAGATGTCCCATATGTTTCATATGTTTCTAATGTCCCAGGCGTCCTAGATGTTCCATATGTCCATAACGTCCCAGACGTCCCAGATATCCTAGATGTCCCATATGTCCTTAACGTCCCAGACGTCCCAGATGTCCCATATGTCCCTAATATCCCAGGCGTAGTAAATATCCCATATGTCCTTAACGTCCCAGACGTCCCAGACGCCCTAGATGTCCCATATGTCCTTAACGTCCCAGACGTCCCAGACGTCCTAGATGTCCCATATGTCCTTAACGTCCCAGACGTCCAAGATGTCCAATATGTCCCTAGCATCCCAGACGTCCCACATGTCCCATATGTAACAAACGTCCCAGACGTCCCATATGTCCCATATGTCCCTAATGTCCCAGGGGTCCCAGATGTCCCAGGCGTCCCATATGTCCCTAATGTCCCAGACGTCCCAGATGTACCATATGTCCCTAACGTCCCAGACGTCCCAGATGTCCCATATGTCCCATATTTCCCTAATGTCCCTAATGTCCCAGACGTCCCAGACGTCCTAGATGTCCCATATGTCCTTAACGTCCCAGACGTCCCAGATGTCCCATATGTCCCATATGTCCCTAATGTCCCAGACGTCCCAGATTTCTCATATGTCCCATATGTCCCTTATGTCCCAGGCGTCCCAGACGTCCTAGATGTCCCATATGTCCTTAACGTCCCAGACGTCCCAGACGACCTAGATGTCCCATATGTCCTTAACGTCCCAGATGTCCCATATGTCCCATGTGTCCCTAATGTCCCAGGCGTCCTAGATGTTCCATAAGTCCCTAACGTCCAAACCGTCATAAATGTGCCATATGTGCCTAACGTCCCAGACGTCCCAGCTGTGCCGTATGTCCCTGACGTCCCAGACGTCCTAGATGTCCCATATGTCCCAAACGTCCCAGGCGTCCTAGATGTCCTATATGTCCTTAACGTCCCAGACGTCTCAGACGTCTTAGATGTCCCATATTTCCCTAACGTCTCCGACGTCGCAGACGTCCTAGAAGTCCTATATGTCCCTAACGTCCCAGACGTCCCAGATGTCCCATATGTCTTTAACGTCCCAGACGTCCCAGATGTCCCATACGTAACTAACGTTTCAGACGTCCCAGATGTCCCATATGTCCCATATGTCCCTAATGTCCCAGGCGTCCCAGATGTCCCAGGCGTCCCATATGTCCCTAATGTCCCAGGCGTCCTAAATGTCCCATATGTCCTTAACGTCCCAGACGTCCCAGACGTCCTAGGTGTCCCATATGTCCTTAACGTCCCAGACGTCCCAGATGTACCATATGTCCCTAACGTCCCAGACGTCCCAGATGTCCCATATGTCCCATATGTCCCTAATGTCCCAGACGTCCCAGATTTCTCATATGTCTCATATGTCCCTTATGTCCCAGGCGTCTTAAATGTCCTATATGTCCTTAACGTCCCAGACGTCCCAGACGTCCTAGATGTCCCATATGTCCTTAACGTCCCAGATGTCCCATATGTTCCATGTGTCCCTAATGTCCCAGGCGTCCTAGATGTTCGATAAGTCCCTAACGTCTAAACCGTCATAAATGTGCCATATGTGCCTAACGTCCCAGACGTCCCAGCTGTCCCGTATGTTCCTAACGTCCCTGACGTCCCAGACGTCCTAGATGTCCCATATGTCCCTAACGTCCTAGGCGTCCTAGATGTCCTATATGTCCCTAACGTCCCAGACGTCCCAGATGTCCTATATGTCCCACATGTCCCTAATGTCCCAGGCGTCCCAGATGTCCCATATGTCCCATATGTCCCTAATATCCCAGGCGTCCTAAATGTCCCATATGTCCATAACGTCCCAGACGTCCCAGCTGTCCCGTATGTCCCTAACGTCCCAGACGTCCGAGATCTCCTAGATGTCCCATATGTCTCTAACGTCACAGACGTCCTAGATGTCCTATATGTACCTAACGTCCCAGATGTCCAATATGTCCCTAAAGTCCCAGACGTCCCAGATGTCCCATATGTCCCTAACGTCCCAGACGTCCTAGATGTCCCATATGTATTTAACGTCACAGATGTCCTAGATGTCCTATATGTACCTAACGTCCCAGATGTCCAATATGTCCTTAAAGTCCCGGACGTCCCAGATGTCCCATATGTCTCTAACGTCCCAGACGTTACAGACGTCCCAGATGTCTCAAAGGTCTTATATATCCCTAATGTCCCAGGCGTATTAGATGTCCCATATGTCCCATATGTCCCTAATGTGCCAGTCGTCCTAAATGTCCCATATGTCCTTAACGTCCCGGACGTCCCAGACGTCCTAGATGTCCCATATGTCCTTAACGTGACAGACGTCCCAGATGTTCCATATGTCTTTAACGTCCCAGACGTCCCAGATGTCCCATATGTCCCATATGTCCCTAATGTCCCAGGCGTCCTAGATATTCCATATGTCCCTAACGTCCCAGACGTCCTAAATGTCCCATATGTCCCTAACGTCCCAGACGTCCCAGATGTCCCATATGTCCTTAACGTCCCAGACGTCCCAGACGTCCTAAATGTCCCATATGTCCCTAATGTCCCAGACGTCCTAGATGTCCCATATGTCCATAACGTCCCAGACGTCTCAGACGTCTTAGATGTCCCATATGTCCCTAACGTCCCAGACGTCCTAGTTGTCCCATATTTTCCTAAAGTCTCCGACGTCGCAGAAGTCCTAGATGTCCTATATGTCCCTAACGTCCCAGAAGTCCCAGATGTACCATATGTTTCTAACGTCTCAGACGTCCCAGATGTCCCATATGTCCTTAACGTCCCAGACGTCCCAGATGTCCCATATGTCTCATATGTCCCTAATGTTCCAGGCGTCCCAGATGTCCCATATGTCCCTAATGTCCCAGACGTTTTAAATGTCCCATATGTCCTTAACGTTTCAGACGTCCCAGACGTCCTAGATGCCCCATATGTCCTTAACGTCCCAGACGTCCCAGATGTCCCATATGTCCCATATGTCCCTAATGTCCAAGGCGCCCTAAATGTCCCAGATGTCCCATACGTCCTTAACGTTTCAGACGTCCCAGACGTCCTAGATGTCCCATATGTCCTTAACGTCCCAGACGTCCCAGGCGTCCCAGATGTCCCATATGTCCCTAACGTCCCAGACGTCCTAGATGTCCCATATATCCTTAACGTCCCAGACGTCCCAGATATGCCATATGTCCTATACCTCCCTAACGTCCCAGACGTCCCAGATGTCCCATATGTCCCTGACGTCCCAGATGTTCCATATGTCCCTAACGTCCCAGACGTCCTAGATGTCTTATATGTCCCTAACGTCCCAGACGTCCCAGATCTCCCATATGTCCCTAACGACCCAGACTTCCTAGATGTCCCTTATATTCTTAACGTCCCAGACGTCCCAGATGCCCCATATGTCAATAACGTCCCAGACGTCCCATATGTCCTATATGTCCCATATGTCCCTAATGTCCCAGGCGTCCCAAACCTCCCATATGTCCCATATGTCCCTAATGTCCAGGGCGTCCTAAATGTCCCATATGTCTTTAACGTCCCAGACGTCCCAGACGTCCTAGATGTCCCATATGTCCTTAACGTCCCAGACGTCCTAGATATCCCATATGTCCCATATGTCCTTAACGTCCCAGACGTCCTAGATATCCCATATGTCCCATATGTCCCTAATGTCCAAGGCGCCCTAAATGTCCCAGATGTCCCATACGTCCTTAACGTTTCAGACGTCCCAGACGTCCTTGATGTCCCATATGTCCTTAACGTCCCAGAGGTCCCAGGCGTCCCAGATGTCCCATATGTCCCTAACGTCCCAGACGTCCTAGATTTCCCATATATCCTTAACGTCCCAGACGTCCCAGATATGCCATATGTCCTATACCTCCCTAACGTCCCAGACGTCCCAGATGTCCCATATGTCCCTGACGTCCCAGATGTTCCATATGTCCCTAACGTCCCAGACGTCCTAGATGTTTTATATGTCCCTAACGTCCCAGACGTCCCAGATCTCCCATATGTCCCTAACGACCCAGACTTCCTAGATGTCCCTTATATACTTAACGTCCCAGACGTCCCAGATGCCCCATATGTCAATAACGTCCCAGACGTCCCATATGTCCTATATGTCCCATATGTCCCTAATGTCCTAGGCGTCCCAGACCTCCCATATGTCCCATATGTCCCTAATGTCAAGGGCGTCCTAAATGTCCCATATGTCTTTAACGTCCCAGACGTCCCAGACGTCGTAGATGTCCCATATGTCCTTAACGTCCCAGACGTCCTAGATATCCCATATGTCCCATATGTCCCTAATGTCCCAGGCGTCCTAAATGTCCCATATGTCCTTAACGTTCCAGACGTCCCAGACGTCTTAGATGTCCCAAATGTCTTTAACGTCCCAGACGTCCCAGATGTCCCATATGTCCCTAATGTCCAGGGCGTCCTAAATGTCCCATATGTCTTTAACGTCCCAGACGTCCCAGACGTCCTAAATGTCCCATATGTCCTTAACGTCCCAGGCGTCCCAGATGTCCCATATGTCCCACATGTCCCTAATGTCCCATGCGTCCTAAATGTCCCAAATGTCCTTAACGTTTCAGACGTCCCAGGCGTCTTAGATGTCCCAAATGTCCTTAACGTCCCAGACGTCCCAGATGTCCCATATGTCCCATATGTCTCTAATGTCCCAAGCGTCCTAGATGTTCCATATGTCCCTAACGTCCCAGACGTCCCAGATGTCCTAGATGTCCCATATGTCCTTAACGTCCCAGACGTCCTAGATGTCCCATATGTCCTTAACGTCCCAGACGTCCTAGATGCCCTAGATGTTCCATATGTCATTAACGTCCCGGACGTCCCAGATGTCCCATGTGTCCCTAACGTCCCAGACGTCCCAGATGTCCCATATGTCCCATATGTCCCTAATGTCCAAGGCGTCCTAGATGTCCCATATGTCCTTTAAGTCCCAGACGTCCCAGATGTCCCATATGTCCCATGTGTCCCTAATGACCCAGGCGTCCTAGATGTTCCATATGACCTTAACGTCCAAGACGTCCTAAATGTCCTATATGTCCCTAACGTCCCAGACGTCCCAGCTGTCCCGTATGTCCCTAACGCCCCTGACGTCCCAGACGTCCTAGATGTCCTATATGTCCCTAACGTCCCAGACGTCCCTGATGTCCCATATGTCCCACATGTCCCTAATGTCCCAGGCGTCCCAGATGTCGCATATGTCCCATATTTACCTAATGTCCCAGGCGTCCTAAATGTCCCACATGTCCATAACGTCCCAGACGTCCCGGACGTCCTAAATGTCGCATATGTCTCTAACGTCCCAGACGTCTCAGCTGTCCCGTATGTCCCTAACGTCCTAGACGTCCGAGATGTCCTAGATGTCCCATATGTCTCTAACGTCACAGACGTCCTAGATGTCCTATATATTCCTAACGTCCCAGATGTCCCATATGTTCCTAAAGTCCCAGACGTCCTAGATGTCCCATATGTCCTTAACGTCCCAGACGTCCCAGATGAGCCATATGTCCCCTAACGTCCCAGACGTCCCAGATGTCCCAAAGGTCTTATATATCCTTAATGTCCCAGGCGTATTAGATGTCCCATATGTCCCTAATGTGCCAGGCGTCCTAAATGTCCCATATGTCTTTAACGTCCCAGACGTCCCAGATGTCCCATATGTGCCTAACGTCCCAGACGTCCCAGATGTCCCATATGTGCCTAACGTCCCAGACGTCCCAGATGTCCCATATGTCTCATATGTCCCTAATGTCTCAGGCGTCCTAGATATTCCATATGTCCCTAACGTCCCAGACGTCCTAAATGTCCCATATGCCGCTAACGTCCCAGACGTTCCATATGTCCTTAACGTCCCAGACGTCCCAGACGTCCTAAATGTCCCATATGTCCCTAACGTCCCAGACGTCTCAGACGTCCTAGATGTCCTATATGTCCCTAACGTCCCAGGCGTCTCAGACGTCCTAAATGTCCCATATGTCCCTAACGTCCCAGACGTCCCATATGTCCTTAACGTCCCAGACTTCCCAGACGTCCTAAATGTCCCATATGTCCCTAATGTCCCAGGCGTCCTAAATATTCCATATGTCCCTAACGTCCCAGACGTCCTAAATGTCCCATATGTCCCTAACCTCCCAGACGTCCCATATGTCCTTAACGTCCCAGACGTTCCAGACGTCCTAAATGTCCCATATGTCCCTAACGTCCCAGACGTCTCAGACGTCCTAGATGTCCTATATGTCCCTAACGTCCCAGACGTCTCAGACGTCCTAAATGTCCCATATGTTCCTAACGTCCCAGACGTCCCATATGTCCTTAACGCCCCAGACGTCCCAGACGTCCTAAATGTCCCATATGTCCCTAATGTCCCAGACGTCCTAGATGTCCCATATGTCCCTAACGTCCCAGACGTCTCAGACGTCCTAGATGTCCTATATGTCCCTAACGTCCCAGACGTCCCAGATGTCCCATATGTCCCTAACGTCTCAGACGTCCCAGATGTCCCATATGTCCTTAACGTCCCAGACGTGTCAGATGTCCCATATGTCTCATATGTCCCTAATGTTCCAGGCGTCCCAGATGTCCCATTTGTCCCATATGTCCCTAATGTCCCAGACGTTTTAAATGTCCCATATGTACTTAAAGTTTCAGACGTTCCAGACGTCCTAGATGTCCCATATGTCCTTAACGTCCCAGACGTCCCAGATGTCCCATATGTCCCTAATGTCCCAGGCGTCCTAAATGTCCCATATGTCCTTAACGTCCCAGACGTTCCAGACGTCCTAGATGTGACATATGTCCTTAACGTCCCAGACGTCCCAGATGTCCCACATGTCTCTAACGTCTCAGACGTCCCATTTGTCCCATAAGTCCCATATGTGCTTAATGTCCCAGGCGTCCCAAATGCCCCATATGTCCCTAACGTCCCAGACGTCCTAGATGTCCCATATATCCTTAACGTCCCAGACGTCCCAGATATCCCATATGTCCTATACCTCAATAACGTCCCAGACGTCCCAGATGTCCCATATGTCCCTAACGTTACAGATGTTCCATATGTCCCTAACGTCCCAGACGTCCTAGATGTCCTATATGTCCCTAACGTCCCAGACGTCCCAGATCTCCCATATGTCCCTAACGTCCCAGACGTTCTAGATGTCCCTTATAACCTTAACGTCCCAGACGTCCCAGATGTCCCATATGTCCCTAACGTCCCAGACGTCCCAGATGTCCTATATGTCCCATATATCCCTAATGTCCCAGGCGTCCCAGATCTCCCATATGTCCCAAATGTCCCTAATGTCCCAGGCGTCCTAAATGTCCCATATGCCCTTAACGTCCCAGACCTCCCAGACGTCCTAGATGTCCCAAATGTCCTTAACGTCCCAGACCTCCCAGACGTCCTAGATGTCCCAAATGTGCTTAACGTCCCAGATGTCCCATATGTTCCTAAAGTCCCAGACGTCCTAGATGTCCCATATGTCCTTAACGTCCCAGACGTCCCAGATGAGCCATATGTCCCTAACGTCCCAGACGTCCCAGATGTCCCAAAGGTCTTATATATCCTTAATGTCCCAGGCGTATTAGATGTCCCATATGTCCCTAATGTGCCAGGCGTCCTAAATGTCCCATATGTCTTTAACGTCCCAGACGTCCCAGATGTCCCATATGTGCCTAACGTCCCAGACGTCCCAGATGTCCCATATGTGCCTAACGTCCCAGACGTCCCAGATGTCCCATATGTCCCATATGTCCCTAATGTCTCAGGCGTCCTAGATATTCCATATGTCCCTAACGTCCCAGACGTCCTAAATGTCCCATATGCCGCTAACGTCCCAGACGTTCCATATGTCCTTAACGTCCCAGACGTCCCAGACGTCCTAAATGTCCCATATGTCCCTAACGTCCCAGACGTCTCAGACGTCCTAGATGTCCTATATGTCCCTAACGTCCCAGGCGTCTCAGACGTCCTAAATGTCCCATATGTCCCTAACGTCCCAGACGTCCCATATGTCCTTAACGTCCCAGACTTCCCAGACGTCCTAAATGTCCCATATGTCCCTAATGTCCCAGACGTCCTAGATGTCCCATATGTCCCTAACGTCCCAGACGTCTCAGACGTCCTAGAGGTCCTACATGTCCCTAACGTCCCAGGACGTCCCAGATGTCCCATATGTTCCTAACGTCTCTGACGTCCCAGATGTCCCATATGTCCTTAACGTCCCAGACGTCCCAGATGTCCCATATGTCTCATATGTCCCTAATGTTCCAGGCGTCCCAGATGTCCCATATGTCCCACATGTTCCTAATGTCCCAGACGTTTTAAATGTCCCATATGTACTTAAAGTTTCAGACATCCCAGACGTCCTAGATGTCCCATATGTCCTTAACGTCCCAGACGTCCCAGATGTCCCATATGTCCCATATGTCCCTAATGTCCCAGGCGCCCTAAATGTCCCATATGTCATTAAAGTCCCAGACGTCCCAGACGTCCCAGACGTCCTAGATGTGACATATGTCTTTAACGTCCCAGACGTCCCAGATGTCCCATATCTCTCATATGTCCTTAATGTCCCAGGCGTCCCAAATGTCCCATATGTCCCTAACGTCCCAGACGTCCTAGATGTCCCATATATCCTTAACGTCCCAAACGTCCCAGATATCCCATATGTCCTATATCTCAATAACGTCCCAGACGTCCCAGATGTCCCATATGTCCCTAACGTCCCAGATGTTCCATATGTCCCTAACGTCCCAGACGTCCTAGATGTCCTATATGTCCCTAACGTCCCAGACGTCCGATATCTCCCATATGTCCCTAACGTCCCAGACGTTCTAGATGTCCCTTATATCCTTAACGTCCCAGACGTCCCAGATGTCCCATATGTCCCTAACGTCCCAGACGTCCCAGATGTCCTATATGTCCCATATATCCCTAATGTCCCAGGCGTCCCAGATCTCCCATATGTCGCAAATGTCTTTAATGTCCCAGGAGTCCTAAATGTCCCATATGTCCTTAACGTCCCAGACCTCCCAGACGTCCTAGATGTCCCAAATGTCCTTAACGTCCCAGACGTCCCAGATGTCCCATATGTATCTAAAGTCCCAGACGTCCCAGATGTCCCATATGTCCCTAACGTCCCAGACGTCGTAGATGTCCCATATGTCCTTAACGTCCCAGACGTCCCAGATGAGGCATATGTCCCTAACGTCCCAGACGTCCCAGATGTCCCAAAGGTCTTATATATCCTTAATGTCCCAGGCGTATTAGATGTCCCATATGTCTCTAATGTGCCAGGCGTCCTAAATGTCCCATATGTCTTTAACGTCCCGGAAGTCCCAGACGTCGTAGATGTCCCATATGTCCTTAACGTCCCAGACGTCCCAGATGTCCCATATGTCCCTAACGTCCCAGACGTCCCAGATGTCCCATATGTCCCATATGTCCCTAATGTCCCAGGCGTCCTAAATATTCCATATGTCCCTAACGTCCCAGACGTCCTAAATGTCCCATATGTCCCTAACCTCCCAGACGTCCCATATGTCCTTAACGTCCCAGACGTTCCAGACGTCCTAAATGTCCCATATGTCCCTAACGTCCCAGACGTCTCAGACGTCCTAGATGTCCTATATGTCCCTAACGTCCCAGACGTCTCAGACGTCCTAAATGTCCCATATGTTCCTAACGTCCCAGACGTCCCATATGTCCTTAACGCCCCAGACGTCCCAGACGTCCTAAATGTCCCATATGTCCCTAATGTCCCAGACGTCCTAGATGTCCCATATGTCCCTAACGTCCCAGACGTCTCAGACGTCCTAGATGTCCTATATGTCCCTAACGTCCCAGACGTCCCAGATGTCCCATATGTCCCTAACGTCTCAGACGTCCCAGATGTCCCATATGTCCTTAACGTCCCAGACGTGTCAGATGTCTCATATGTCTCATATGTCCCTAATGTTCCAGGCGTCCCAGATGTCCCATATGTCCCATATGTCCCTAATGTCCCAGACGTTTTAAATGTCCCATATGTACTTAAAGTTTCAGACGTTCCAGACGTCCTAGATGTCCCATATGTCCTTAACGTCCCAGACGTCCCAGATGTCCCATATGTCCCTAATGTCCCAGGCGCCCTAAATGTCCCATATGTCCTTAACGTCCCAGACGTTCCAGACGTCCTAGATGTGACATATGTCCTTAACGTCCCAGACGTCCCAGATGTCCCACATGTCTCTAACGTCTCAAACGTCCCATTTGTCCCATAAGTCCCATATGTGCTTAATGTCCCAGGCGTCCCAAATGCCCCATATGTCCCTAACGTCCCAGACGTCCTAGATGTCCCATATATCCTTAACGTCCCAGACGTCCCAGATATCCCATATGTCCTATACCTCAATAACGTCCCAGATGTCCCATATGTCCCTAACGTTACAGATGTTCCATATGTCCCTAACGTCCCAGACGTCCTAGATGTCCTATATGTCCCTAACGTCCCAGACGTCCCAGATCTCCCATATGTCCCTAACGTCCCAGACGTTCTAGATGTCCCTTATAACCTTAACGTCTCAGACGTCCCAGATGTCCCATATGTCCCTAACGTCCCAGACGTCCCAGATGTCCTATATGTCCCATATATCCCTAATGTCCCAGGCGTCCCAGATCTCCCATATGTCCCAAATATCCCTAATGTCCCAGGCGTCCTAAATGTCCCATATGTCCTTAACGTCCCAGACCTCCCAGACGTCCTAGATGTCCCAAATGTCCTTAACGTCCCAGACCTCCCAGACGTCCTAGATGTCCCAAATGTCCTTAACGTCCCAGATGTCCCATATGTTCCTAAAGTCCCAGACGTCCTAGATGTCCCATATGTCCTTAACGTCCCAGACGTTCCAGATGAGCCATATGTCCCTAACGTCCCAGACGTCCCAGATGTCCCAAAGGTCTTATATATCCTTAATGTCCCAGGCGTATTAGATGTCCCATATGTCCCTAATGTGCCAGGCGTCCTAAATGTCCCATATGTCTTTAACGTCCCAGACGTCCCAGATGTCCCATATGTGCCTAACGTCCCAGACGTCCCAGATGTCCCATATGTGCCTAACGTCCCAGACGTCCCAGATGTCCCATATGTCCCATATGTCCCTAATGTCTCAGGCGTCCTAGATATTCCATATGTCCCTAACGTCCCAGACGTCCTAAATGTCCCATATGCCGCTAACGTCCCAGACGTTCCATATGTCCTTAACGTCCCAGACGTCCCAGACGTCCTAAATGTCCCATATGTCCCTAACGTCCCAGACGTCTCAGACGTCCTAGATGTCCTATATGTCCCTAACGTCCCAGGCGTCTCAGACGTCCTAAATGTCCCATATGTCCCTAACGTCCCAGACGTCCCATATGTCCTTAACGTCCCAGACTTCCCAGACGTCCTAAATGTCCCATATGTCCCTAATGTCCCAGACGTCCTAGATGTCCCATATGTCCCTAACGTCCCAGACGTCTCAGACGTCCTAGAGGTCCTACATGTCCCTAACGTCCCAGACGTCCCAGATGTCCCATATGTTCCTAACGTCTCTGACGTCCCAGATGTCCCATATGTCTCATATGTCCCTAATGTTCCAGGCGTCCCAGATGTCCCATATGTCCCATATGTTCCTAATGTCCCAGACGTTTTAAATGTCCCATATGTACTTAAAGTTTCAGACATCGCAGACGTCCTAGATATCCCATATGTCCTTAACGTCCCAGACGTCCCAGATGTCCCATATGTCCCATATGTCCCTAATGTCCCAGGCGCCCTAAATGTCCCATATGTCATTAAAGTCCCAGACGTCCCAGACGTCCCAGACGTCCTAGATGTGACATATGTCTTTAACGTCCCAGACGTCCCAGATGTCCCATATCTCTCATATGTCCTTAATGTCCCAGGCGTCCCAAATGTCCCATATGTCCCTAACGTCCCAGACGTCCTAGATGTCCCATATATCCTTAACGTCCCAAACGTCCCAGATATCCCATATGTCCTATATCTCAATAACGTCCCAGACGTCCCAGATGTCCCATATGTCCCTAACGTCCCAGATGTTCCATATGTCCCTAACGTCCCAGACGTCCTAGATGTCCTATATGTCCCTAACGTCCCAGACGTCCGATATCTCCCATATGTCCCTAACGTCCCAGACGTTCTAGATGTCCCTTATATCCTTAACGTCCCAGACGTCCCAGATGT